>JAUMGZ010127101.1:0-17227 GCA_032359645.1 Pododesmus macrochisma
AGTAACAAGTACATGTACGTCACAATTAGTTACATAGTAACAAGTACATGTACGTCACAATTAGTTACATAGTAACACGTACATGTACGTCAAAGTTATTTACAAAGTTACAAGTACATGTACGTCACAATTAGTTACATAGTAACAAGTACATGTACGTCAAAGTTATTTACAAAGTAACAAGTACATGTACGTCACAATTAGTTACATAGTAACAAGTACATGTACGTCACAATTAGTTACATAGTAACAAGTACATGTACGTCACAATTTGTTACGTAGTAACACACTAGAAATAACATTACTTAGTTACACGATATAGACATACACAAAGCGGATAGGAAGGATATATAGTGATCTGTAGATTTTGAAGCGTCCTATGTTAAACAGATTTAAAAGGGATAATTAGTAGCAAATACGAGAGTTAAAACACTCGTCACATATGTCGGTCTTTGGGCAAAGACGAAACAATGCCGAGCGGGGTGAAATAAAAACACACAAAAGAACAACAAGCAAGCATATGCATTTTCATGCAGATATGACATGACGAAAATTGGCTGTGCGACACAGCTACACACAGGAGTATGTTAACATTACTGATGTAACTGCGCGTGTACCCAAAGTCTATGCAAGACTATTTCTATATTAATGATTGGTTGTGGTTTCCGTCCTTAACCAACCTCCCCCTCCCCACACCCACCTCCTTTACGGCTTCCTAGCATTTTTTTTTATCTCGGCCTTTTTTATTCTAAATTCATTTTCCTTTGAGCATCCGTTGATAACGGTTGATTCGTAGCGATACATGGAAGCTGACACGAGGTTCACTCACAAAGATAATTGGTTTTCCTTCTTATATACACCATATTTTCAGGCCATAATTATGTATTTTTTCACTTGGTTTTTCACTTCTGCTAGTCGGCTTAGCTCCTAACACTTATTACTCTGGATTTTTCCCAAGAAGCCAAACAAACACTATACTAAACAGATTACTAGAAAATAAAGAAAACGTTGACTGAGCCATCGATAGTGTCAATAACGGATCAATCAACAAGGAAACACATAGGCAATCATACAGAAAAAGAATCGAGTTTCCTTCTCAATTTAGGGCAATGAATGTTTAATCGAATCGTGTTGATTCAGAACAATTAATAACAGCTTTTCAATTAAAGTGGGATTAACGGTTTCTTTCCAAGTAAGCCCTCTTTACAAGTCCCGATAATACTTTGAAAAGCTGGAATAAAAACACACGGATCAATAGACATTTTTCTTCAATGATCACATAAGCACGTCGAGATGGAATTGCTCATCGCGTTTACAAAAAGCTTGAGCTATTCCTAAAGAGAAATCGGTGGCAAGCATATTGGCAAGATTTCTGCTTGAAATGTCGTCTGCCAGAGCTACAAAATCTTCTATCCTTTGTCATTTTTCCCTTCCACTTTTGTGAACCGAAGCAATAAAGCATATATAGATGTTGAACGCGTGACATTTATAGTAGCCAGAAGAAGAAAGAACGCCCGAGCGACAATGTAAGGCAGATATCCCGCGGGAAAATACATCACAAAATATGGCGGACTTGGAAGAGTGGAAACAAAATGAACGATTTTTTGTGTACGATGTAATTACAAAGAAAGAGATAAGAATCACGCTGGCTTTAAGACTGAATGTCAAGTCTTAGGTTTAGTAGGAGTGATATGTGTATCAACCTTAACTCCTATACACAAGTGTATCCCATAGTTAGCAAATATTTACTATCAGGGCTGCCTTGCTGCTCAGTTATAGGAATTGGTTATCGACAAACTAATTCAATAGTTCTGTGTGAAATCACAAGAACAGATAATAAAAACCTAATTACGTGATGCAATTAGATCTGATGAGACGAGGTTCACTTCCAAGAACAAACACCAATTATACCACCGTCGTAACATAAAATCATATTTTGGCTGAACCAGTTTGTTTAGGTTTTTTGTCATTAATAAGAATGCATATGTCTAACAAAACGAAGAAGTCACAACATAAGATTATCAATCAGCACTTCAAAAAGAGACTTGACAACAGGTCAATTGACATTTTAAATATTGCGGCGTTATGCCCCAGTAATAGTCACGTTTTGGCAACGCCATTATGCCCCGTTTCTGACCCCCACGATTTGCAAATTTCGGCCGGATGCAACGTTCTTGACACTTTGTTGCCACGTTGTAGAACGGTGTAGTCGAATTTTGAACATATCCAAAATTACAATTTCCAGTTCACCGTGACACGTTTTTTCACGTTTTGTCTACGTTGTTCCACGTTTGCTCACGTTGTAACCACGTTCTGCTATGTTACCCAATGTAGAAAACGTGGAACAACGTGGACAACACGTGACACTACGACTTGGGCATTAATAAGCAAGTTAAAAAAACAAAAATATATATAAATATAAAACGTCAAGACGTCAAGACAAGTTTCAAGTCTAGTTATTTGACATAGGATCAAGGCAGTGTGGTTAAAAGAATTAATAAGCCTATACCACTCCATTGACTGCCCGATGCAATCTTTAGCAAAGTCTTCCATTTAGAACTTTGACAAAGAATCCCAAGTCACTTTAACAATTTATACAAGTCGAAAGAGGCAACGATTGTCAATAAAAATCAAAACCAAGCAAACCATGAATTCCTGAGACACAATTATGTGTTACTCGAGCTAATTCTGTTTTGATGGCAACAGTTATGTCCGATTGTTTATATCTATATAATTCTCTTACAAAATAAAAAAAAGACTAAAGGAAATGTATCTGTCATTACAAACAATGAAGACGTTAATCGAGATACATAAATCCAGTAAATGGACAGACTAAAGGAAAACAGGGACATGCATAGGAAAAACAAATACATATACAAATATTAAACTAAAAAGGAAACATCATTAACTAACTTCTATCAAGAACAAATACCGAGATAAACATTGCATGTATCCAAATTGGTCAATGCAATCGGTTAAAAGCCGGAACTTACATACAGGGTGTTTCAAAAATACCCCCCCCCCCCTTCATTCTGAGCTTAAAACTCCACCATTATATGACACAGTAAGAAATATGGTATACCATTTCAAAGACTGCAATGTTAGAATTCATAAACAATCGAAATTTATGATATCTTAATGAGAACAAAGAAAAACTGCTTACCTTTTCTACAAATATAATCCCCAGGTGAAAATAATACTGGTTTTAAACGAAGAACAAGTTCACATAAAAATCCGGCTTCGGTATTTTGAAATACTTCCACGCGCTTGAGAGTATCTAAGTGTACATGTATAGCTATTTCCGCTTTGAGCTTGTCCGGAAGTAGTCCCAGAGTTCTCTCCTCGTCCGTGGATTTGTTACAGTACCACAGATAGTCGAACCATTTTATCACACGGTCTTGAAGACGCATTGGCACCCGTCGTAACGACATGTACGTTTTCACGCCGTCTAATTTGGCTGAAAATACAAAGAAGACAAATCGTGAAAATGCAATTAAATTATTGTTTGTTTGTTTATTTGGTTGTTGACTTTGTTGTGTGAGCTGTGTTGTAGTTGTTGTTGTTGTTGTTGTCGTCGTCGTCGTCGTCGTCGTCGTCGTCGTCGTCGTCGTCGTTGTTGGAAATAAGACAAGTACACGATTCAAATAAGTGTACCTACTAAAATTGGCATTTAATATATTGCCTTAAGATGTGGTAAGCTATGTTAATGGTGCACCAACTTTCCCGTAACTTTTGGATTAAAGTCTTAATGGAATACGATCAAAGATATGTATTGTAGAACCATTGGTAGTGCGTAGATTAGAAGCCCTTCACGTCATGTGTATACTATAAAACATATAAAACAGTATATGATTAGTTTTACAATGATAACAAATTATGCGTAAGCTAAAGGACATTTTGTTTTTAAAGTGTCATTTTTATTCTTACGCAACAAGGTTTTTATCAATCATATCTAGATATTGTAATGAACTTTACACACTTTCATGTGGATTTTTCAAAATTCGTATATTGTTAAAAAAAAGAAAAAGCCTTGCTCAAATCACTTTTAAACAACGTTTAATTGTAGATGGTATATTTGCTTTTAATAATTATTAGTGTCTGCATTTTATGATTTAAATCCTGCCGTTTATATATGTCATGTGTCTATGTTTACATCGAGGCACTCGATAAAGATAACACATCAACATCCGCACCCGAGTAGACTTTGCTTTTATTTCGTAAAGGCATGATTTTATGTTCTAATTTATACATTTTAAATGTAAATGTAAAAAAATTCACTTGTTTGTTGAAATGTGAAATATTACACTACTTTACTACATTTCTAGCGAGATCAAGTATAAAAACGCCATTCATAGTCTTGAATTCCCTTGCTGTAAAAGGTTTAAATGATGGTAAAAATACCTGTTCTGGTTTGATACCGGTTTGTTCCGAACATGCTCACAAGCAACCACATATCAGAAGTCGCAAATACGTAGACTAGTCGAGTAACTTATGACTAAGTTAAGCATTTAATATAAGTCTCGCAGTTGCATTTTCTACACCTATAAGTCTATTCTTCGTTTGTACATGTTTGGTTTCATTGATGAAGAACAACATAATGTCAGTAAAACCACACCATCATGTCAGGTTTTCACGGCACTAGATTGTATGTTTCACCGATTACACCATTGTTGACATTATATGAAACTGTTCGGCGCCGCACAAACTACGTTTGTAGAATAAAACAAAATATATTAAAGGGGTTCAGACTAACAAGGCAACTTTACAAAATGCAAAACACATTTCACCTTATGATAGACTTAAACTTTATAAGTAAATGATGTTTATTTCCAAACATGAAGACACGTCCAAATACATAATTTACTGAGTACTGATCGATAATAGAACATGTCAAATCCTCTATTTTATTAGGTTTCTTGCACAAAAGATTTGCTCTGTACTTCAAAAGGCGACAACACTCTTCTAATACAAAAGATGGCTTTTTATTTCTCTAGGTGACAGAATGCATGCTTAATTATCTCTATAAGTCGATAGAAATATCGATTCCTTCAAGAATAATCCACATGAACACGTTTAGTTTCACCATTAACTGATATGTTTTTATGACGTTCGTTCTCTTCCTTCTCTACACTTGTTTTTATGTGTATTTTATTAAAGTGTTAATTTGCTTGACTGCTTTGTTCGTAAAGCAATGCTCACTCATACATACCACACGCACCAATACCCGCTAACATGTTTTTTCTCTCTCGCGTGTGATGATTTATTAGATGAAATTAAAAGAAAAAAGTGTCCGGCCTTGAAAATGTATGGCATATGTATTTGTGTGATATCACTTTGCCATTTGTTATCTAATGGCGATCTTTTGTCGTCAGTCCCGCTGAATCAGATGTCAATGCTCCTTACTTTATTGTTGCTTTGTCGTCAGTCCCTCTGAATCAGATGTCAATTCTCCTTACTTTATTGGTTTCTTTGTCGTCAGTCCCTCTGAATCAGATGTCAATTCTCCTTACGTTATTGGTTGCTTTGGTGTTGAGATCTTCACATCGGTTTTGTTAACGAGATTTAAATCAATTCACCATACTCATTACGTTAATTATTATTTCGATTATTGCAAATGATGGATTTGTTACTAAAATGCTGGCAAATGCTCCGATCTGAACATACATTAAAAGTCTTCTGGAAATATATTTGGTTTTGAAATCGACAGACTGAATTTAAATAATGTTTGAAATGCAAACGTAAAGTTATGCGAGGGAAACTCGTCTTTTGATTTTATGATTTAGCTTCAAGTGTTTCCTAAATGTAGTACGTTTTCCAACCAACAAATATGCAAATACATAATGAGCTAGACATTTTCTCTATAAGGCGTGTTTCACCGTGGAAATGGCACACGTGAGAACATGCAATGGAAACTTTATTTAAATCACAAACAAGAAGAAAAAGAAAAGAAACCATTTCTTCCTTCTTCTTGCTGGTCTTTGTGATTTTTCCGTTTACACAATATGTCAAGTTGAAACCAAACAAAGTAAACTACAATATCGACTATATATTACTCGAATGCATAACACCATACCAATAGAAGGATAGTTAGTAACAGCCTTTAGAAATATTCAAGAAATGCGTATTAGCATCCTTACTGAATTTAATCGAGACAAAACCAGCACGTCGTCAAGTGCAGATGCTCAAGCCGTTTATATACAGTTTTTCTTCTGGCTAAAACTCAAATTGATCATTTCGCTTGCAATTCTATATTTCTCTTGTCACTACTACAGACAGAAAGAGTTCTATAACATTGTCAATGTCCACGACGTGTGACAAATGATTCCCAGATTGATTTAGTCTATCAATGCTGGAATACGTATACACTCAAAAATCTTAATTTATCTCTACAATAATCCTTACTCTTGTTAAACCTTTATCTATCATTACAAAATATACACACTTAAAAACCCTTACAATAATCCTTACTCTTGTAAAACCTTTATCTATCATTACAAAATATACACACTTAAAAACCCTTATTCTGTATAAAATCTGTTATTTGTGAAAACTTGATTATGTCTACACTAGAAGCTGCACACTAAAGAAGAGACCCATTGGGCCTTAACGCCAATATGGTTGGCACAACAGTATGTGATTAATATACAAATGAATAAGATTCTTTTAAATGTTCCCCAACCTCAATCCCCTAGGGGCGCATTCTGTTGGACAGTTTATATCATTTTAACAAATCGCCCCCTTCTCTGAAGGATGCCTCCTATAAAGTTTGGTTGGAATTGTTCTATAGTGGTGGAGGAGTGTAAAATCTGTTGTAATGTTCAACTCATTAAGTTGACGCCGACAGAGATCAGGAGTATCCTCTTGTTTACCACAGGAGAAGATCACGCCTTGAAGAACCTTGGTTCTCTATGCCCCAAGTTACTAGCTACATATATGAAACTCTAGGTAATTTAGGTCATAACTTTATTTCCTCAAATCTTCCCCTTTGTGCCCCATAGGACAGAGCTCCATCATTTGAACAACCTTTAATCCTCATCTCCAGGAAATGCTTTCTAAGTTTGCATATTATTTGTCTTATGGTTTTAGAGAAGGTAAAAATGCTTTAATTACATATGCAATTTGAATCAAGCTCTTTGGAATTATAGATTTTTTTCTTCAAATTTAAGTTTGCCTGAAACTTGTCAACCCTTTTTTGAGAAAAAATCGATGTGTAATGTTTAGATAACGGTAAATGAACGACGAACTGGATTTGTATGGGAAAATTCCATTTTGACATAAGAATGTGAACACTGTATTTAAGCCCTTACAATTTTGATACAAAAAATCCTTTAGCTTGTAAAAGTGTAAATCTACACAATCCGCAAGAATCCGCACTCCCAAGAAACCCATAAAATGTCGATACAAGAATCCGCACTCCCAAGAAACCCATAATATGTTGATACCAGAATCCGCACTCCCAAGAAACCCATAATATGTTGATACCAGAATCCGCACTCCCAAAACATTTTTCTGTCGATAAAAGAAATCGTATGTTTAAAAAGTTTTAGTTTGTCGATACAAATATGCATATACAAAACAAGAGGCCCATTGGGCCTTTATGTCCATCTGGTTTAAATGGGCCTATATGTAAATTTTTGTCATTTGAAAACTTTTGACCCTAGAGGTATGCCTTAAACAAAGTTGGTTCTCCATTCCTTAAAGTTACTTTAAACCAAAAGCATTGAACACTAAGCCTTCTAGTTTAAAAGAAGCTTTTTAAAAATGTTATCAAATATTTCCCATTCGGGCCTTAAAGTGACCCTCCCTGGGTAATGAACCCCGTCATTTGAACAAATCTGAACCCCCTTCCCCTAAGGATGACAGCTACCAAGTTTCGTTGAAATTGGTCCACTTAGTGTTGGACAAGAAGTCGAAAATGTGAAAAAGTATCATATTTGCTATATAATATATAGTATTGAACTTTGACCACAAAATTTTTACTTTTTTTTACCCTAGGATCACGCCTTGAACAATTTGGTTCTCCAATCCCTAAAGTTACTATAAACCAAATCATTAGGCTCTATGCCATCTAGTTTATTAGGAGAAGATTTTTGACATTTTGTCAAATTTTACCCATTATGGCCCCTAAAGTGGCGCCCCCTGGGGGCTGAGTCCAATCATTTGAACAAATCTAAACTCCCTTCCCCCAGGGATTAATTCTTCCAAGTTTGGATGAAATTGGTCAGATTGTTTTGGACAAGAAGTCGAAAATGTGAAAAATTAACATGTTTGCTATATATACAGTGTTGAACTTTGACCCCAAATGCACAACCTATTTTTTACCCTAGGGTCCAGCCTTGAACAAACTTGGTTCTCCATGCCCTAAAGTTACTACAAACCAAAGCATTAGGCTCTAGGCCATCTAGTTTATTAGGAGAAGATTTTTGAAATTTTATCAAATTTTCCCCCTTTTGGACCTCATAATGCTGCCCCTGGGGGCCGAGCCCAATCATATGAACAAATCTAAACTCTCTTCCCAAAAGGATGACACCTACCAAGTTTGGATGAAATTAGTTCAGTAATTTTGAACAAGAAGTGAAAAATGTGAAAAGTTTGCATATTTGCTATAGTGTTGAACTTTGACCAAAAAATGTGTAACCTATTTTTGACCCAGGGTCACGCATTAAACAAATTGGTTCCCCATGCCCTAAAGTTGCTAAATACTAAAACATGTAGATCTAGGCCTTCTAGTTTATTAGAAGAAGATTTTTGAAGTTTTCTCAAAAATTCCCCCTTCTGGCCCCCTAGTGGTACCCCCTGGGGACCGTACCCCTTCATTTGAACAAATCTGAATCCCCTTACCCTAGGGATACTTCCTACCAAGTTTGGATGAAATTGGTCTAGTGGTTTAGGAGAAGAAGTCGATAATGTGAAAAGTTTACGGCGTACGGCGGACGACGGACGACGTATGACGTACGACGGAAGACGGACGGGATTTGTATGGGAAAAGTCCACCTTTAGATGGACTAAAACCTTCAATACACTTTTGTGAATATGTGTTAATAAAATTTAATAATATGTTAGGAATATATGGTATACATGTATTTGTTTGTTTGTCTGCTTGTCAATAGAAAATAAGAATGAGGTGACTTTACGCCCTGAAGTCAAAACCACGGACACCTCAAAATGACTTATCAACTTGTTTTTAAATAAAAAAATAAAAGAGATTAAAATCTTTTAGCAATAACACGAGATATATTTTCTACCTTATCTTACATTGTCTAGATAATTCATTAATAATAATAATAATAAACACATAAAGTCATTGACCTTAAAACACACGCTTGGGTTTGCAGCTTTAAGATGTTCAGTACTGGGAAATTACCTGCATTATACTGCAACTTCACCCAATGCAGATTGAAAATTGTTAGATTTTATAATTAAGTGAACGTATGGCACAAATTAGACTAAATGAACATGTATTTGGGCTAATATATGATGACAACAGCGTTCAATCAAATATAAAGAACCCAAATATGAACATTAACAGTGGTGATTATCATGGGACGACAATGAAGACAAAGCTTATCCTAGCGCGGCACAGAGGATCGATTGATTCGCTATATTGCTGATTAACTTATTTTTACTTGATTTCTAAATATAAAGCTTAAAATAGCATTGCTTTTAACTACCACTTCATAAATGTAGAGAAAATGAAGCTCTCGTACAGCAAGGGAATTATTGTGACCATTATATTATCCTTGTTGGCATAGTTTAGAGCTGTAAGACCTTTTTAAACCTTAACAATCGGAATCTTAATTTCTTTTTAGCTTTTAAAAGACTTTCTGGCGAATTTGAACAAACATTGTATGGAACTGCTTTACGTCGTAATAGGATTACGTGAGAATGCCATTAGCAGTCTTCCTGAAAGCTGTGTACAAGAATAATGGTTTAGTCGTTAGAAAGCAAAGAACAGGAGATTTCAACAATGAACAACTCCTGGAGAAAGAAGCTGTCGGTGTAATCGTATTAACTTAAGATTTCTTATAGTTCAATATGATGTCATCGCAATAGCATGCTTTATGAAAATAAATTCTGTTTTAAGGTAGCACCTTAAGAAAAATCCGACTAAAAAGCAGAAGCATGTGTAAGGAAAGACATGGACATTCCGACAATAGCCACACCTGAAATTCCAACGAGAGCAATCTCAAAAAGGTGTGAACGGAGGCTAGACAACAACGAGTGACATATGCTTGTTGTCGGTGTGAACGGAAGCTAGACAACAACGAGTGACATATGCTAGTTGTCGGTGTGAACGGAAGCTAGACAACAACGAGTGACATATGCTAGTTGTCGACGAGGACAGAGTTAGCACCTTCACCGAGAAATAAAATGATCTTAACTCGCGTTCAAAAACATTTAAAATCAATTAATGTAGTTAATTTTGTTTCCTTGACTTCTCTTCAACACACGTCATTTTGACGTTTCTTGGTCAGGTGCTATCCCCATAGATTGTATATAAGAACGTATCTTGGCCAGGTGTCAACCCCATATATTGTATATAATAACGTATCTTGTTTGTTTGTTTTTTTGTTTGTTTGTTTTATTGGGGTTTAGTGTCCCTTTAACTCATGTATAGGTCATATCGAGACGGTGTCTGCTTGTAACAGCGCGCACTTATGGCGTCTTTATAGTGCTGCCTCACTGAAATATCACGCCTCAGACACATTGGCATGGTATTTCACTCGGTCACATTTTACTGACACCGAGCCAACCAGTATTTCTCCTACCTATTAGTACTGTGCGTTAAGCAGGGAGCGAGAAAATAGCCCAATGTTAACGTTTTGGGATATTGCGCCGCGGATTCTCCTCACCAGTGTACTGACACAAGGCGAACGCGCTAACCACTCAGCCACCGCGCCAGTAATAACGTTTCTTGGTCAGGTGTCAGCCCAATACATTGTATATAGTGACGTATCTTGGCCAGGTGTCAGCCCTATAGATTGTATATAATGACGTTTTTTGGCCAGGTGTCAGCCCGATAGATTGTATATAATGACGTTTCTTGGCCAGGTGTCAGCCCGATACATTGGATATAATGACGTATCTTGGCCAGGTGTCAGCCCGATACATTGGATATAATGACGTATCTTGGCCAGGTGTCAGCCCGATAGATTGTGTATATATCACTGTATTGCGTGCCAGGTGTCAGCCCGATAGATTGTGTATATATCACTGTATTGCGCGCCTATACTGAGACAATGCGTCCACTTAGTACGATGAATATAGTTGATTTGATACCCATACAAATCATTATTAAAACTTTAATAGGGTCAATGATAATCCTGATCATGTGTGATTAAGTTGATAACAACAACCTGTCAAAACAAATTCTCTTTCATTCTTATAGTTCTTGTGAAATATCGTATGTTCAGATTTAAGCCTCAGGATAAATTTTCGTACGCATCCAGAACGTTTGATGTTTCTAGAAAAGCCACGAGACTATGACAATTATATGACTATCAAGGGAGCTGTAATTTTTAAGTCCATTTGCTGTGAACATTTAACAGCAATAAATGCTTTTCACGAATAACTTGAATACATGTACCACCTTCGGCCACTTTTTATCAATTTCTGAAAGTAGGCCTCATTCAGATTTTACGGTAAATCGCAAAATATTTATCACATACAACATCAAAAACCTAATCAAGAAAATATCGAATGAAAATCTCAAGATGCATTTGTCATATCATGACTTTTGAATACATGACTGACTAAGTCATTAAAAGACATTCCGAATACAACGGTAACCGTTTGAATTTTTCTTGCCCCTTTGATCATCGATTTTCAAATATGTCCAAATAATTTGAATTAAAGAAATTAAATTGATTAAATAGCGTTAAATGTTTTGGTATAGTAATTTGACGATGCCATTAAATCGTGTCTTGACGACATTATAACCTATGCAGTCTATTGGAATAATTTCAGTGCAAACAAACTCAATCTAGACAGAAATCCATTCTAAGATATCTGAGATCAAATTTCAAGGATTTCGTCTATTTAAAGAATTCTTAATCGTCAATGTATATTCCATTGATTTACAATTGTGTCATTACTGCAATATTACATCTTCTATCGGGACATTGACTGGAGATCGTCTCCTTATATCTTCTATCGGGACATTGACTGGAGATCGTCTCCTTACATCGTCTATCGGCACATTGACTGGAGATCGTCTCCTTATATCTTCTATCGGGACATTGACTGGAGATCGTCTCCTTATATCTTCTATCGGCACATTGACTGGAGATCGTCTCTTTATATCTTCTATCGGCACATTGACTGGAGATCGTCAGCTTACATCGTCTATCGGCACATTGACTGGAGATCGTCTCCTTACATCTTCTATCGGCACATTGACTGGAGATCGTCTTATTACATCTTCTATCGGGACATTGACTTGAGATCGTCTCATTACATCTTCTATCGGGACATTGACTGGAGATCGTCTCATTACATCTTCTATCGGGACATTGACTGGAGATCGTCTCCTTACATCTTCTATCGGGACATTGACTGGAGATCGTCTCATTACATCTTCTATCGGCACATTGACTGGAGATCGTCTCCTTACATCTTCTATCGGCACATTGACTGGAGATCGTCAGCTTACATCTTCTATCGGGACATTGACTGGAGATCGTCCGCTTACATCTTCTATCGGGACATTGACTGGAAATCGTCTCCTTACATCTTCTATCGGCACATTGACTGGAGATCGTCTCCTTATATCTTCTATCGGCACATTGACTGAAGATCGTCTACATCGCGACCAATTGTGCATTTTTCTTGCAAAGATTAAACTAGTTTCAGACATCTTTACAGTGAATTGGAACCTTTATGATCTCTTTGTGCTGTACATTTGTTCACGATCGACGTTTACGAAATTCATTTGCATAAATAAATTGACGTTTACCGCATTTTGGGTGGTTAACCAATCGCTTTGTGAAATGGCGCGGATAAAATCCCAGATTGCGTGTGTATTGATAATGCTGCTTCACTATTTGACTAATCGCAGTCGGAGTTTTTATTTATTTGTATACATGACTGGTATATCTAGTTGCAGCTTATGAACCAGTTTAAACACAGAACTGAATATAACATCTAGTAAGCAAACACCGCTTCAGTAAGGTGATAAAACTAAAAGCTACAGCGACTAAATTTCCTTTGTTTAAATATTTGTTCAATCAGAATCAATTATACGTTTTGCTTGTTAGTGGAGTCAGATTCTACAGTCAGTGCACGCGCGAGTCCGGTGTAGGAATAATCGATTTCAGTACACTCACGGCCGTAGACGTCACTCGATGTTTGTCCCTTCAATATTGAAAGCATCATTTTAACATGTTGTACATTTCCGGTATTTGTTACTAAAATTTAACTCATAGGGAAATGTTTCGCTCCTGCAACATTCAGTCCAAAGTATATTATGAATTGTCCCTTTATTTTTGCTTCCTGTGTATCTATTAATTATGGATAAAAGCAATATTATCTGCTTGTTTCTGGCTAAGTATGAAAGAATGTCCAAATGTCGTAAAACGTTATCGCGTACGCACAAAGACAGGTGACGAGGATTTGTAAGAAACAAACATTCGAGGTAATGCTTGCATCATATTATCTGAGTAAGAGAACGAAAATCAGCACATGAACCATCTGTGGAAGTAAGACCTGCAAGTTAGTCCAGGTATTTCTTCAAACAAAATCTACACATAAGAAATCAAAAATTTCTCAAGCTTAAGAAGCGAAGAATAAACCAAAACATCATTTTATGCTATAATTGGTGAGTGGAATTTATTAATGTTTTCCGTGTTTGAGATAACTCAAATATAAAATTAGATAGACATTCTCGTTTTCTGTATTTAATAGAGACAGCTATAGCAAGTGTCTGTCTCCCTATGAACAGTGTTGTACATTAAATGAACAAGAGGCCCATGCGGCCTTAACGTCCATCCGGATTGGCATTTGAATACTTTTGATCCTTGGGTCACGCCTTGAGCAAAGTTGGTTCTCTTTTCCCTAAATTTACTACAAACCAAAGCATGAAGCACTAGGCCTTCTAGTTTATAAGAAGATTTTCGAAATGTTGTCAAACCTTCCCCATTTGGGCCCCTACGTGACCTTCTCTCGGAACTGAGCCCAATCATTTGAACAAATCTGTACCCCCTTTTACCTAAAGATTATATCAACCGAGTTTTGGTGGATTTGGTCCAATAGTGTTGTAAAAGCAGTCGAAATTGTTAAAAGTTTTATATTGTGTTATATTTGCGATATAAACAGTGTTGGACTTTGACCCAGAATACATAACCTTTTTTACCCCTGGGACACGCCTGGAACAAATTTGGTTCTCCAAACCCTATAATTACTACATACCAAAGCATTAAGCTTTAAGCCTTCTTGTTTATTAGAAGAAGTTTTTTGAAATTTTGTAAAATGTTCCCCCTTTCTGACCCCTAGTGGTGCCCCTGGGGGCTGATACCATTTATTTGAATATATCTGAATCCCCTTCCCCTAGGGATACTTCCAAGTTTGGATGAAATTGGTCCAGTTATTTTGGACAAGAAGTCGAATATATATGTGGAATGTTTGCATGTTTGCTATATATATATATATAGTGTTGAAATTTAAAACAAAAACGCGTAACCTATTTTTGACCCTAGGGTCACGCCTTGAACAAACTTGGTTCTCTGTGTCCTAAAGTTACTACATACCAAAACATTAAGCTCTAGGTCTTCTAGTTATTTAGAAGAAGATTTTTGAAATTTTGTCAAAATGTTCCCCATTTTGGACCCCAAAGTGGCGCCCCTGGGGGCCCATCCCCTTCATTTCAACAATTCTAAATCCCCTTTTCCTAAGGATACTTCCTACAAAGTTTGGATGAAATTGGTCCAGTAATTTTTGACTAGAAGTCAAAAATATGAAAAGTTAACATATTTGCTATAGTGTTGAACTTTCACCCCAAAACGTGTAACCTATTTTTGACCCCAGAGTCATGCGTTGAACAAACTTGGTTCTCCATGCCCTAAAGCTACTACATACCCAAACATTAAGCTCTAGGTCTTCTAGTTTATTAGAAGAAGATTTTTGAAGTTTTGTCAATTCCCCACCCCTTTTTGCCCCCTAGTGGTGCCTCCTGGGGGCCTAGCCCCTTTATTTTAACAAACCTGAATCCCCCTCCCCTAAGGATACTTCCTACCAAGTTTTGATAAAAATGGTCCAGTGGTTTAGGAGAAGGAGTCAAAAATGTTAAAAGTTCACGCCGACGGACGACGGACGACGACGGACGACGGACGGACGACGGACGGGATTTGTATGGGAAATGTCCACCTTTGACCTTCGGTCCAGATGGACTAAAAAGAGTATTAGCACATCTGTGTAGGGTACAGCTGCCATGTAGTCTCGAAGTGCTACCATCGGTCACTCAGGTAAAAATAGATATTTTATAAATAGAATTTGAAGAAAAATTCAGTGAGGAAAAGACAGGTAACAATAAATTGATAGCGTAACGTGTACCCAGTTCCTGGAAAATGTTGAAGTTGTATAAAAGAACGTCATTCCAATCTGAGGACGACTGACGCCCAAAGAAAACGCCAACACCAAGAGGTAAAAAGACAGCACACGACATGATAATGATTGAGACGCTGTACAAAAGATCAAAAGTAAGGAAGAAGGACACCTGTCGCAGAGGTACTGACAACCAATGCAAGAAAAACAAGAAAAACATCAAGAGGCAAAGATACCCCAAGAAACGCTAAAATAAAAAATGTCTTAAAAAAAGAACAGTGTCATTTCACGCTTGACCCTATTCAAAACTTTTCCCTTAACGACTGTTTCTACATATTAATTGTTGTGTTATGCTATTAGCACAACGCAAAACATTGATAAAATTTACTTAATGGTTTCAAGGACATACGAACATACTAACTCATAATTTTGTTTACAACAAACGATACTCATTTTGGAATTTAATTCAATCAAGCAAAGCTTAAACGTAAAATACAAAACGGCCGACAGAGCGTTACCGAGATAGACTGAAAAGCAGAAATTTGCAAGAGCTAATTTTCCATCAGAAAACAGTCTTTTCCGCGGAGACTTAATTATAACTTTCACACTGTAAAGTGTGTACGTGCACGTCATTGCCTTCTGTTCCACAACAGTATTGTCATTTCATTTTCAGATTTATTTAATCCTTTTACTTTCTTATTTCAAGTAAAGCAATGCAATCTTTAACAAGAAAATCAGTAAAACTGATGGATGCTCCCCGAAGTGCGTCTCTGATGCAAGAACAAATTTAGGCTCATAAAAATCCAACCATGGACAGATTGAAACATCACAGAATGAGCATGTATGCACATTTGAACTACAGTGACCCCATCCCGTACCCCTACCTTTGTACCATGTGGTGAATCCATTCCTTGACGAACGGGATCTTAAAGAACATAACTCTCAAAGGGCACCATTAGGATTCCGTTTGTGTCAAGTGGTTCCAGAGAAAGAGAAAAATGTGAAAACTTTAATTTCCCCCATTCCCTTCCCCAAAAATATAAAAAAAAATCTTTGCTTAAAGACAATTCGTAGCAGGCATCATGATATAAAATAAATGGCATATAAATACAACATAACTGCACCATATGAAAACATAATAAGGTATTGTAAGGAAGAATGAAGAAAAATAGCTAAAATTGTGCAAAAATTTCAAAGTGTAAAAGAAGGCCCAAAACGCGTCCAAATTTCAATTTCAGAGTGTACCAAAACAACAATATGTCTTCACACATCCTTCTATAGCGCTCGAAAGTATTTAATTTTTCATTCTTTGCAGACAGTTTCGAAAAATAGTTTGTTAAAAGAAGGTACTCTTAATAGCCTACTTTTAGTTCAAAATTACCTTGACCTTTGGGACATGACCCTGAAAGTAAGTGGTCCGCATTCTTTGGTCACGGGCAATAATTGAATACAGAGATATAACTGCATATGGACGGACGAAAGGACAAAGCGGTGACAACAAGAGGCCCATGGGGCCTTAACGTCCATCTGGTTTAAATCTGCCCAGTAGTTTCATAGAAGTTGTTTATAGACAAACTATCAAATTAACCCCTTTTAGCCCCGCTCACCTTTCACCTGGGGGGTCAGATACTTTATTTGTACAATCTTGAATCCCCTTCCCCTAAGGATGCCAAATTTGCTTAAAATCTGC
>JAUMGZ010127212.1:5915-17224 GCA_032359645.1 Pododesmus macrochisma
TTGCTTATATTATCTGTATATTTGACACACGACCTTTAACTGGCATGAATTGTTCATGCATATTAAAACTAAAGATTGTTCAAATATTATCGAATTAGGCTCACTTTATCAGATTGCTTATATTATCTGTATATTTGACACACGACCTTTAACTGGCATGAATTGTTCATGCATATTAAAACTAAAGATTGTTCAGATACTATTGAAATAGGCTCACTTTATCAGATTCTATGCATAACAAAGAAGATGTCATGAAAAGTAAATCTGCTCCTGTGAAACTGTTTACATTGGTATTGACAGAAACATGATTTACATGTTTCTTACAATTTTTGCATTACTGAGTAGGAGGAGGACTGGTTGGCTCGGTGTCAGAATAATGTGTCCAAGTGAAGTATCATGTAAATGTCTGTGTCAGTGAGACAGCCCTATAAAGCTGCCATAAGTGTGCACTGTCACTGTCTCGATATGACCTAGGTATGAGTTGAAGGGACATTAAACCCAAATGAAACAAACAAACAAAACATCAGAGCTGAAAACATTTGTGACCCTTGCATTTGCTTTTTTTTCAGGGCAATAAGACTGGGCACGTGGGAATCCCTAAAGACAGCAAGGTCAAAGCTGACTGTAACAACAACACCTCGCCACAGTCTATTACTCTCATGTTCTACGATGACTGGGAAGCTATGTTTGTATTTGTTGGTGACTCGGCCAGCACAGAGGCATTGGCTGCAGATCAGGTGACTGAATTTCATCTCAAGAATGTCTCAATAACCTACAACCTCTCAAGATCAGATATCTTCAAGGATCCAAAAGAAACAGGTAAGACTTCACAATATTGATAACTGAATCTCAGAAAATCAAGTTAGTGAACTATTATTTAAAATTTGGTTTCTAAAATGAAACATTATTGAATTAATTATAAATACACAGCAAGTAAAAATATTGTTTAAAGAAATATACAGTAGTGGATTGAAATGGGTAAAGATATAGGATCTAAATGAGACATTATTGAACTAATTATAAATACACATCAAGTAAAATATTTGTTTAAAGAAATAACATCAGTATTGGATTGAAATGAGCAAAGATATAGGATCTAAATGAAACATTATTGAATTAATTATACATACACAGCAAATAAAAATATTGTTTAAAGAAATAACATCAATATTGGATTGAAATGGGTAAAGATATAGGATCTACGAGTTTCATGTCAAAATTTGGCATCTGTCAAAACATCTGCTGTGATTCATAGACATGATGTAAAAACGTACAATTGCTTCGTTTCGGATTTTCTAATTATCATAATAATGATGTGATGACCTATTTTAGCAACAGTTATGAATAGAAGTTCATTACAATGAAGTGGAGTATCAATTACTGGTAGTTCTGAATGTAAATCAATGTGTAGAATATGCCATTACAATATTTTTACCTGACGACATGTTGGTTTTCAATGCACCTGCACATTCTTCGGGTCAAGCAAGTGTTGTATGAATATATATAGGCAGACTTTGAATAGATTTTTTGGCGTATCGACAAAAATTCAAATGCAGATAAACAGTGCAGGAACTCGTAAAAGAAACATAATGGACATTTAAACGTTGTTTTCTGTGTTTTATTGACAGATAATATATAACTTATGTAACAACCACACAGTGTGATTTTGACACAAAAATCGTAGATCTTATGCTTGATACAGACACAATACAGTATCAAATTAAATACAGGTACACATCTACTAAAATACTCCGGTACAGAGCCGGGATCGAACTCACAAAGCCCTCGGCCGACGTCGTCTAGCAAAGCAATGAACGTTTAAAAAAATAACATCAATATTGGTTTGAAATGGTTAATACAGATAAAATCAATGTAATACCGTGAAACGGTCAATACAAACAAAAGTGCCCATTCATATATATATGATTTATGATTTAATATCCTATATTTATTGTGTTAAAGGCGTGAGGACCGTACTGACGGAACTGTCCGGTACCACTTACAAAGCATCTAAGGATGGCAGTTATATGTGTAACAAGGAACTCGAACTGAGCCTCAATAATGGAATTGAGATGGACACATACGAATTACAATATGTAGCCTTCAGTAGTAAAAATACAACAACCTTTTCCACTGATAGTGAGTATCTTCTAAATAACAATTCTTCTTTAGAGAATAAACACTTGAATTTGTTTTATTTAGTCTTTTAGACAATCTTATGTTGGAGGATTATAACACGTACATGTATTTACTAGTGGCATTATGATACATGCCTGGTGCAGGCATCCAATATTGTCTTATTAATGTATTATAGCAAGGGGCCCTTAAAAAAAATCTTTGAACAAGGAGAAGTGAAGCTTTGTTTGTCAAATAAAGTAACATTAATATAATAAGATTTCAGGATTGTATTAGAAATCTCACTGCTATTGTAATAATTATCTATGTAAGATATAAATATCATATGACTACTTTGTTAGAAATTACTTTTTACAATTCAATTAAAGATGATAACTTCATTATCTGTTAAGGATATTTCCTACCTATTTCATTCTTTGTTTTTCAGATGTGTCAGAGTGCTCTAAAGATACTTCAACAAACAGTGTTGTACCTATCGCTGTAGGTGCTGCCTTGGCTGGCCTTGTAATTATTGTCTTGATTGCCTACTTAATTGGAAGACGAAAAAGTCGTAGGGGATACGAGCATGTGTAAAGAGTGTGTGTTGGACATCTGAACAAATGTCTTTATTATTACACTTTGTAGGAGATGTTTTGTCTCTGTGTGTGTGTTAACAGTGTATTTGTGTGTTCATGTATGCAAGATTTAATACTTGATCACATATCTTGACTGAAAGGGGATAGGAAAAATATTTAAATCGAGGAAATGCTGTAGTTTTCTTCAGAATCCAATAAATACTTCAGAATATGATAAATGTTTACTTCAGAATATAATAAATGTTAACTGTATAACAAAGAGATTAAGCATTCATTTTGTTCATTAAAACCCTTCATAGAATAAAGCTTCCATAGTTCGTCTTTAATCATCATGATGTGAAAACAAGAAAAGTAATGTCAATAATGAACTTGAGCAGTACAGCATGTAAGGGTATGAGTAAGGGTCCTTCAGTACCCATCAAAGTCTGTATAAATATATAACTGTACATGTTTTGGTGAGTTGACTGTTTTATTACACCCCGTTTGTTATAACTTGTAGTTATGACTGTCTAGAGCCTTAAATTACTGTGTATATGTCTTTGCAATGGATTTGTTAATGGGTGTCAGAATGGTGTGACTGTTGGAAGTGCAAACCTATTATTTGTGTTAAAATGAGTGGTGTTAAGTACACAATGTTAGATGGATACATGTGTATGAGAGAGAGAGAGAGAGAGAGAGATCACTTGTCAACTGTCCTTTGTTATGTAATTAAAATGATGGAGATTATCAAATTCTTCGCATATTTTTGTATGAAATATGACCAATGATAACAAGTGCTATTCTACTAATTCAGTGTAAATTTCTGTTGTTTAACATGGTTATAATGATAAAAGAATGCTTTAAATTAACACAAGATGACCTAATACATGCACATCTCTTGTGGTCAGTATAATTATTAATCAGTGCTATAGTCCTATTTTACTGGCCTTACTGTCTTGAATTCTTACAAGAGTTACTGGCCTTGCATGTCATTATTGTATGCCTCGGTTAATGTCACTTTCAGCTACTCATTTATATTTCGTATTTAAAGAATTCCAATATTAGTCCCATAAGGGTAGGGTCAATTGTCCTAATGTATGACACACACACACACACACACACACACACACCTGTTTAATGAAAAACCTTACAATATAGGCATATTTGTGCAACTTTCTTAATTGAAGCTACAATCAGTGTTATTATGCCTGTATGTACATGTTTTTAGGATAAAACCTTGATGCTAAGTATAAATCCGAGTTGACAGTGCATGCAAGTATTTGTTCATTTGTAATATGTGTGCTATTAGGGTTATTTTATTCAGTGGTATTGACAAATTTTCTGTTTATATACATTCCACAAAATACATTACAACACATTTATATGTGCTAGATAGTGTGAAAAAACACAAATGAAATAACTCTGTCTCAAAGATGTGTGCTATAAGTAGTTGTCAAAGTTTATCTTGCACTGTAGGTTTTTGTTGAGATTAAGGCACATGTCATCTTATCTGTATTCATTAGTTCCATTTCATAGTTAATTGCTAACATGTACTAGATTAATTGAGTGATTTATTGAGTGAGTTCAGGTGTTAACTTTAATTATTATCAGTGCTACATATGTGTTATTTATTGTATTCATCAAGTGCTGTATATTTGTCATGTTTATTACGAGTGATTAAGTTCTAGGAAGTTGGTAACCTTATATGTACATAAAGAGCTGTTTTCTTTATTTCTTCTAAAATGTATCTTAAATTTGAGATAATGCCTTGATAGATATTGCTACCAAGAGGTAATGATACCTCCTTAATCATTGTTACATCTGACGTTATGAAGGAGCTTTAAATATTTCATACTACAGTACAGGTATTGTGTATCAACACAATAAGTCACTGGGTGTTTTCCCGGAGACTGCTCCAACAGTTAAACATGCTATAATAAATTTCAAATTTTAACATTTATTGGATAAAACGATGTAAATTCAACATGAATATTTAACTCAAAACCTCAGATGGATCAAAAAGAATGGTATTTTTGTGGTGTCAACCAGCTCTTATAGGTTTTGAAAAACAATGTCAGAATACTCCATATGCTTTATAAACTGCCGTTTACTCAAAGTGCATACTTATGAATTAAATGAACTTTCATTGGGATTTTTACATATTAACTACATTTAAGTATTCATGCATTGTAAATACATGTACATTTAAGCTTGTTCAATTGATTTAACTAGTAGTTCTCGTGTATTTGTATGTTTTATTTTCATTTGTCACACTAGAAAAACATGCAACTTATAAACATGCATAGTTTGATCAAAATCTTTTATAGTTGAAACATGGGTAGATAAAGGTATTTATTTATAATATATTTATTGGTAATACCGGGCATTTTAAGAAAGTAACATCTAAAAAAAACAACTTATGGACACTTAGAATATTGTATATTTTTACTTATATAATGAAATCGTTGATAGAACATCAATGTTTATAAACTGTTAGAATACTTAAATGTGTACATAATTAATTAATATACATTCACACTTTAGACAAGGATGATAACAACTTGTGTTTGGTAAATGAAGGTATCAACACCCATACATTCCTTTCGTGTGTGAAATCTGATTACACCTATAAACTAAATTGCACTGATGTACATAACTGATATGTCTACATGTTGTTTTTCTTACCAACTCTACTACTTTCAGTTTAGAAGTGAAAGGTGTTTCATTAATATCGGGAACTCTTTATGTACAATTTTTACCATTGTTTAGAATACTATGATTCTGATTTCAAAATAAATCATCATCAGTACATCATATATTATTGATCTCACTTTGTCAAGTAGATGTCTCAGAAAACAAACTTACTATTGGCTTGATTACAATGTACTCCTGGAAATACATATGGATTTAACTTAATTCTAGTTGTGTCTTTGGTGGTAGGGAAACAATTGGATGCATACACATTCTATGGAGCCCATTGGGGATCAATTTAGAATATGTATGCATGTCCTTTCTACTGCTTGCAAAGTAGTGTTGGTCAGATTATCATGAAACTGAAAGTAGATGCTGTTCCTTGCGTAGTCTCCTTCCAGATTTATGCCCTGCGTTGCCGGCCTATATCTCTACCATGACTTCATGAGTTCCATACAACAAGTAGAACTGTTGATCATATTTTCACGAATCTTGATGTTCCTTGAATGGCCCCTTTTCATAGGTGACCGATATTGCCGTAAACGATCGTGGTATTCATAGCTCCTGGTTGGATAAGACTTAAGTCCATCAGGACCAAAGGTCCAAAGTGGACTTTTCTTGTTCAAATTCTGTCTGTCCTCGTAAGCTTCTCACATTTTCGACCTTTCCAAAACCACAGGACCAATTTCAGTCAAGCTTGATAGGTAGTATCCCTAGTGCAAGGGATTCAGATTTGTTCAAATGAGGGGACTTGGCCCTCAGGGGGCACCACTTTTGGGGCCCAAATGAGGAAAATTTGACAATTTCAAAACAATTATAAACTAGAAGGCCTTGTTTAATGCTTTTGAATATAACATTAGGGCATTGAGAACCATGGAGTTTGTTCAAGGCATGACCTTTGGGTCAAAAGTATTCAAATGCCAAGAATTTAATTATAGGCCTTTTTCATCCAGATCGATGTTAAGGCCCAATGAGCCTCTAGTTTGACTTCTAACAAGAACCATTGGTCATATTTTCATGAAACGTGATGTAGATACTTATTGCATGACTCCTAGTTCAGAATCGTGTCCAACGTTGCTTAACTTCATCCAAGATGGCAATCATGACTTCTGGTTTGCTAAATCCTTCTTGTTAAAAACCAGATAAGTGGAAACATCAGAACTGATGACATTGACGAACCAACAACAGCCGCATCAAACAATTCAGCACCAGAATAATTTTTTTTTGAAAGAATCGTTGGTCATATTTCTCGAATCTCGATGTAGAGGTTTCTTTAATTGTCCCCTACCAGAATTGTATCCGATGTTGCCAGCCTCCATCAAATACTAGCATAACCATCGTGACTTCAGATTGGCCTCAACGTCTTGACAAGAACAATTGGTAACATTTTCACGAAACTTGATTTTTGTTTTCCTTGGACGGTACCCGTTTAGATTTTTGTCCGACGTTGCAGAACTCTATCCAATATGAGTGACACGACTTCGATTGGTTTAGACCTTAATTTTCAGTTTCTTTTCAAGAAAATTAATCTAGATGTTCTATGCAAGGCTGTCTTTTTCACAATTGTGTCTGAGAATTGCCGAATTCTAGCAAAGATGGCCACCATATGCTCTGATTAGCTATATCATTTCAAGTTCTTGTCACAGGTTTACAAGGCACTTGCAGTAGATGTTTCTTGCGTGGTTCACTTTCAGAAGCTTGTTGACTGAAAGTTTTAAACTATTATTTTCATTTTTTAAGGGCTTATTGTCCGATCAACAGCTAAGATCATTTACGGACGTGCCAGTTTTACTGGTGGAGGAAACCGGAGTACCCGAAGTAAACCACCGACCTACGGCAATTCACTGGCAACTTTCTAACATTAGTACGCCCCGGACGGGAATCGAACCTAGGAGGTGAAAAAGGCTCTTATGATTACAAGTCGGCGACTTTAACCACTAGGCCACCGCGGCCCCCTATTGTTTTCATAAAACTCTCTTGAAAAGATGTTTTTTGAGAAATGTGTCGGACTTTGACATTGTTCTAATTATTTAATTGAAAATTGAAAAGAAGGGAAATTTAGACGCCATTTTGTTAATATTCTAATACATATGTCTTATGAGCCAAGCAAGCTTGATACACATGTCAACTATCTTGTGTTTAAACTTCGTGTTGCATTTGAAAGAACTGTATTCAGATTTAAAAATCTAAAATGGCTGCCGCGTCTGCCCGTGGAACAGGTGAACATTAGTCTTTGACTATTGTACTAGGATATGTCATCCTTCAAATAGTTAAATGCCTGTCATGTCTTATTTTTAAACAGCAACTGTTCTTTATAGAATTAAAATCGTGTCAGAAATTGTTTAAGATGCCCATCATGGCAGCCATTTTGAAAAAAATAATACATTAAATCTATATCAATTCCTCATAAACTATTAAAATAAACAAAGGTCCTAAGATTTTCAATTAATAGATGGTTGTTTGCACTGACTTGCATATTCTAGGAATTTCATAATAAGATTCATTAATTAGCACTAGACATTTGAATGCTGGGACGTATACATTTACTTTTAACTGGTCAATGGTGATCATCTTGAATTTCTTTTCGTAACTTCGAATAAGTTTGTAGCTTTGATTTACCGTTGTCTTGTCTATTCAAAATTCATTTTCTCTTTAGCGTCCATTAAAGACTGCTGCTTCGAAGCAAGATCTGGGGTTCGGGACGGGGGTGTCCCACACAGAGTATTGACTCTTTCTTCTTATAAATATCATATTTATCGGAGGCATGTTTCAGATTGCATTTTTGTATTGTTTAATTTTATTTGTGTAATTTTCCGTTTCTGTTGGCACGTTCATTCTGGTGATGTCTTTTTGATGACACTATTGTTCGTCAATAGCCTTTGTTGTGTTGATTCTATTTCTTCTTGCTTTTATGTGCTCATTCCCCATTTTCTTGCCTATGTCCGTGCACATATTCGTTTTGATTTTTCGTGTTTTTTACTTTTGAAAGTTTTTCTATTCTGAACTAATAATAAAACTTGTTTACACAACAAGGATTACTATGAAAGACAACTATGTCATTTGAATCAAGCAAACATATTAGGATTACTAGTATCTTCTTATACGGTATATAGGAGTTTTCTTTATCAAATGGCCCGTTTTACTCGACTATATAATCAACTTGCCAATACCCGGTGTTGCGGTCAAATGTGGAAAACAACCAAAGCGTATTATCTGAGCAGGAGAATGTTCATTCTTCGTCCTTCTTTAAACCTTTTTATTCCGAAGTGAATGGAACTTGCCTGTTGTAGATGTAGAGATATATAACGTTTCTATGCCATGGATTTTGAAACTTGGTTCGCACAATTAGTTGTGTTACAGTAATAGTAGAACGACCGCTAAACTAATTGTACGAATCGTGTTTCAAAATGCATGGCATAGATACGATAATTTCAATATCTACAACAGACAAGTTCCTTTCACTTTGGAATCAAAAGGTTCACATTCTTGTCAAGGGAAGTTTTACGAGCGCAAGAAATTGTTTACAACGTATGGTTCCAAATGTTAGGCAAGGCAGTAGATGATCAATAATTGCATTCAAAGCCTGTTTCACGAAAAATTGAAATAAAAGCCCGTCGTTGTAATTTAATACGTTATTTAAAAAAAAAAAAAAAAAAAAAATAAACCGTCTACATTAAGAGCCTTTTAGATTTGACTGAATACTTGAAAATTGTACGGAAACCAATAATGCTTATTCGTATAGGACACCAGTAACTTAAAAACTTTGTACGGTCTAATTCATCAGCCCTTGATAAGCTTCACCTTTTCTAAAATAGAGACCATGTGATAGTGTTCAATGACAGCACTTACAGACATACTTATTAATCATTCCGTGTGTTTTTAGCATCATTTACAGACGGTTTATTGACGTTTTGTAATTGCGGGGTATGTATACTTGAAAGATCGATTTTGAATATGAGTTATTGATGGTGTGACTGTAGTCTGCACTAAAGATTGATAATAAAGTGGTTCACATTAATGACAATATGCTTCCCAGGTGATTCCGATAGCATTGCTGGGAACATGTTACGGATCACTAAGAGCAAGCTTGACTGAGGCACTTTTTATGTTGTTAACATCATATGGATCAACAAACAGTTGTTTACAAGACTAACATAATTTTTTAATATGGTAGGCGTTATAAGATTCCTTGTTATCGTCCTCAACAACTGTGTATGTTTGTGTGAGTGAGTGTGCATTTTATATTTAATATGTACAGTGCAACCTGCTCTAGCGACCACCTCTATAAAGAGACCATCTGTATACAAGGACCACTAAAATCAGTTCCCTTGAAGTCTAATTACACTTATTTTTACCTGTATGTAAAGACCACCTCCATATAAAGACCACTTTTTCTGGTCTCTTGGGTGGTCTTTATAGACAGGTTAGACTTATATGTTTGTTATCTGTAACCGCTCAAATAGGTTTGCCTGCTGCCCAATTCCTGTTACAAATTGATTTTTGTAATAAAATATTGAAATTGAATTGAACATTGTATACAGCCGCGATGATAATTTAATATTTTTTTGCTAATTTGTTTTTTCTCTTCGCGTGACAAAATAAAGAAGGGATGCATATCAAAACAACTAAAGGACGCAAGGCGAAATATTGAAGTAACGAAAAGACGCCGGGCGAAATGATAAACAAAAACGCAAGGTGACAATAGACCCGAAAAAACGCAAAAAATGGCGTAAAGTCTAGATGGCACTAATGAGACATTACATTTACGACTTTGTATTACAATGTTTATTCTCTTTTGATAATGCATTACCTCTTTCTGTCCCCTAATGAATACACGGTACCGATGTTTCGTGTTGGTTATTTATGAAAATTAACTGGTGTAGATTTTGGTTTGAACGAATTTACTTTTGTTAAACGAAGATACTTTCGTTTGACTGAATTTCTTCTTTCTTTAACGAATTAATCTGTAACTCTTCTGGAGTAAATTGTAACCACTTCCGGTAGATGTATAGTAACACATAAATGCCGAAATAATTTCGTTCGCACAAATTCCGTTTCGCTTAAAAGAATTCGTTTAAACATATTTGGTTTCGTTTCAACGAACTTAATTTCCGTTCGAACATATTATTTCGTTCGAATAAAGTTTATTTCTTTGAACGCATTTATTCTCGTCTTAACAAGTTTTTTCACACTTAAGTTTTCTCTTTCGTTTTTTTTGCTGTGTTTTTCCACACATTTTCACTTTCAGAATTCTGTAACTGATCAACGGGATTTCTTTATGGAGACGTCATGGTGCTATTCTTTCAAAATTTAAGTGTCTTTATATATTCATCAAAAGCGCTTAGCGTAAATTTCTGTCTTAAAAAAGCTTCCCGCAATTCGTTAGCACGCAAGATATTTTTGAGTATGCATGCATTTTTTTCAATTCAGAAAATATTACCTCAGTTATTGACAAAGGACATCGGCAATACACGCCCACAGTATTGGTGTGTTGTTGTCATTTCTTTAAGTTATGAATTAGACTGGTGCTCTCCCTTTGTTACAACAAAGGTAGAGAACCAGTCTAAGTTATGAATTAACAAAATAAGCTGAGTTACGTAAATTACACAATTTCATTGGATATTATACTGAGCATTCTACAAGAAAAAAACATCATCAAAACAGCAAAAATCACGAAAGAAAAAGATGACAAAACAAACCTTTAGATGAGTGATTAAAAAAGTACATGTACATGTACCCAGTTGATGCTTGGGAAGTTAGAGCTGTCACGATAACACATCGTTTTTCTGTACTACTATGCCATAGTGTAGATCAATCTGTTTCAAAATCAAAAGTCTAAATTAGAAAGAAAGAAAGAAAGAAAGAAAGAAAGAAAGAAAGAAAGAAAGAAAGAAAGAAAGAAAGAAAGAAAAAACAAGCAGCGAATTT
>JAUMGZ010127323.1:0-17221 GCA_032359645.1 Pododesmus macrochisma
CATTGATTTTTAATTTAACAGCTTTTTTGTTATTAAAGATGTTTTTCCTAATATAGTCAAATTCCTCAAATGATGCGTGTCCCTGAAGTACGTTGATAAATTTCCCCCACAGTAAAATTTGAAATTATGAAGATCCCTGTTAAGGAAGTAACCTTTCTTACTTTTACCTCTATTACTGAAGTTCTACCTTCCTTGAGAAAGTGTAAATTAGGTCTAAAATGAAGTGTGTATCATTCACAAGAGGAGACTGTGTGATGAAGACCTAATGTGTCAAATGGTAATGCCAGTCCTAAGTCAACAAACAAACTCATCTGGTATCTTAGACCAAATGATAATTTGATCTGAACATCAAAATATGATCATCATTAGCCACAATTACTGCATGATGGGAAGAGTGTCAATAAATATGACTTTCAACCTGGGCACTTTATCATCTACATGTTATGTATGAGTAGGCGGAAGACAAACATCAAATAAATACCTCATCATCCCCATGACATCATGTGCAGTAAATATTTATATGTAATACGAAACTGATTTTAGAAGCAAAGAAAGTGACACGATAATTAGCAATGTGATTACTGGGCAGCCAGGGGGACCTTAAATGACCTTGATTATTACAGTGCTAATGTATAATAGATCAATCTACAATGACAGATTACCAGATACAATGAGACAACCAAGTTTCACAGCAGACTTATAAATATTGACATTCATCTCCATAAAGACTGCCAAATGCATATACAGACACCAGAACAATGGTCAAACATTGACCACTGGGGCTGAGAGACATGGAACTGACCATTCAAAGTTGTTGATGGATGAACATCAGCTGGTCAAAGTCTAATTGGGTATAAAATTTATTGGCTCCCAGGGGCAGCGTGGGACACCTGCAGGGGTCAAGTAATCCAGTGATAGATAATTCTACACATAACTATCATCAATAATATTATTATCTTTTCAAAAGTGAGAAATATATGAGGGCTGTGGAAGTGAAGGCCTCTTCTTGCACTGGTCAGACTGAGTTGTTGACTTTGATAATTGAGAATCAATATTCTAGCTGGCATATAGTGAGCTTTCAATATTTAAATAGTTTGAGGGACACTTTTCTTGCTTGTCTATCTGTTTTTGCACATTCAATGATGGTATACTAAGCCAAGGACAATTGTCTGAAACCCTGACAGCTGATCAGTGGTGGATTTCTGAAGGTCACTAGCTACTAGAGAACATTTGTCCTCTAAATTATCACTAAACAATAGAAGGATCATTGCAGAAACTGTTCTTTAAAACCTAAATAAGCTAGGTATTCCCAATAGAGACCTGGGATAGCATCAACTATGGCCTGTTCTATTCAAATGAACAATACCATTCAACAACAAAGTACAAGATGAGTTCAAAACAGATTACAGAGATCAGCCAACATTACAGGGATCAGGCACACTTCTCATCTAAAATCGTTTTCCCTAAAGACAATTTTTCAATTAAAAGTGTTTTATTTTAAATTCTGCATATAATGTCATGGTATATCAAGGCAAGCTTTCTTTAGAATGGGTTCTTTGCTCTTTCTTGTGGAAACACTCCTAATGAAGCAAGAGACTTTGTATAGATTACTGTCCCAGGAACTCTTCCAAATCCAATTTCCAATTTCACAGCATCAACAACATATGCTCATAGGAAATCTATAACCATGAAATGTCGACGCTATCAACAATTCACACGTTTTAAAACATAGATTAGACCTGTTATGCGAAAAAGGTTTTTAATGCAACTCTAGAGACAGCCTGGACACGTAATGTGATGCATATTCTGTTACCTACACAAAAATCAATACGGAGACTGACTTCTTCTACAAACATCAATCTTCAAACATTGTCCCAGAAAATTTCTAGAGAATTGTAAAAGATTTATACTCAAACTTTACAAATTTGTCAATATATTTTCTGCTCCACTACGAAGAGATTAGACATCTGAAGCTTGGGATTCTTCGTATTATGCACAGTTTTCATAACAATGTCTTCCTACTCATTAAAAAGCTTGAAAGGCTTTCAAAAGTGATCCAGGTCAGCACAAATCTTGTTGTGTTCATCCTTGCTTTATTGACATAAAGCGTTTCAAATGAATATGTCTTAATCTGTACCAACAGCCCATGAATAATCATGAGAGCAGGCAAAGGAAATCACCCTCGATGTGCACTCAAAAGTTTCCAAAATACCGTCAACACAGCATAAAGCAAATTCCATTTTGATGGAACTCTTTCAATTTGTTGGTTCTTCAAAAAGATTTCCTTCCCCATCTTGTCATTAATCTTAATTAGTTTCATGAAAATGTAAAAATTTATGCAGCTACAATTTATTCTAACTGGCTCAAACATCGTCTTGAATTACAAAGCATATTTCAAGAGACATATATACATGTAGGTTACTTGCTCTACAATAAATGTTTTAATGTTTCTGAGTACAAGTCTTTTCAATTTTACAGCTGAAACAAGTACTGAAAAAAGTAAAATCCCCGAGATCAAACAGGTAATAAGTTAACTTCATTAAGATTTAATTTTGATTCTTATGAATGATGCTACCATAGACATAAAAACATGGTGCGGTACCTATAGCCTGGTTTCTATGGTGAATAAAATGTTTCCTCAACAGACCAGGTGCATGTATGTATACTTAAGTTTACTGTAGTGAAGAACAACAAGTACTTGATACCCTCTGAGCTGGAAAATCATCCAAGTCAATGTTTAACCAATTAGAAATGCTGTATTTATTAACCAATTAGAAATGCTGTATTTATAGACAATAAGAACTGCAATTCATGGCAAAAAGATCCAAGAATGTTTTCAATTTCTAATAGTTTTTGTCTTAAAGTATTTAAATTTAGTGTGTTAATTTCTTTAAATTAAATTTTCAATATAATCATTTGTCATTATAATTTGGAGTTGTGTAAATGGCTTCTATAGACTTTATGTTACCAAGTCCTATCGAACATTATATATTATGTACTATGTACTTTTATTATATATATATTTTGAAGCAAGAAAAAAAATATTTTAAAATTGAAACTGAAGATTTTCCAAGAAGTGTTTACTTTGTGTATAATGATAGTTTTTTGACACAGGGAATGAGAGGATCATGATTCTTATAGGTCATTATCCTCATCATCTTATATGGCGAGATTCTTTAAGAAGATATTCTGCAAAAAAGACTTAAGAAATAACAATTGGGGCTTCTCAGATTACTGTGTCTAATAAACACTTGACTTAAATTCTGTGTTGTAATCTGGCCTACATTAATAGTCCAACCTTTGGGATTGTCAAACAGATTTACCAAATGATGTAATGAGCTGTATTGTCTGACCGATATTTCAGCAAGTCCAGCAATAGATACAAAATGAGATATATGTTTTGGTTGGTAAAAATACCTCATATGATAGATGACACTTTGATAGACAATGAATACTGTACAAAATCACCCACCTAATGACATCAAACAAAGACTTTAGGCAAGAAGAGCGACACTTCATTAACTGATATAAGACGCTCCCTACTGTCAATCAAACAGCTGACCAATCATGCAGAAAAAACCGAGGAATCCCTATCTATGTACACAGATATCCCCAGATAATTCTTAATCACAGATGTAAATCACTGGCCATGAAGTGATCAGGAAGGGTAAAGAGTTCAAAAACACCAGATTTTACCACATACATTGTATCTAAACTTATGACACACACACAAAAATACACATGATGCAAGTGTGTGTGACATCATGTCAAGGTGTTCCTCTCCCTACAGCATAAGTTATATCTATATATGAACTACATCTGGAATGTTATCATAATTGCAAATTCAAGTTTATTGGTGCACTAAAATTTTGCAAAGGTCACATGACACAACAACACTCTAAAATGACCTCTTCAGTATGACAAATCATAGTGTAGAGTAACCCTTGGCAATTGGAGATGAATGTATATTAGCTGTGTCATTTTGTTTTATAAAGCATCAGTTACATCTTGAAAGGCAAAATGATTTCTCTAGGCTTTATCGAAGGATAATTTCAGTTAACTATATTTGAAATGCTGTATAATGCATTTGATTACTTAAAAGTTTGAGATGTTTCTTTTTTGTAATTAACAATTGTTGTTTTTGTTGTTCTTGTTTTAAGGAGTTTTGGCTCCTTCCTCTTATAAATATCATATTTATCAGAGGCATGATTCAGGTTGCATTTTTGTATTGTGTACTACATCCCAATGTTTTCGCAGTATTTACCCATACCCACAGACTTGTGTCTTTTGAATACGGCCTTGGTTTATATATTTACTACTTTATTATTAATATATCTCTCTGTCTCTCCTCTGTTAATGTGTCCAGAGTAATGTGTCACACTTAACTACAATGTATAGCTCTGCTGTAGGTAAATATCATGTGACAACATGTAAAATGAATGTTTTCATGCCTAAATATATCAAATGATAATATGCTAGCCGTGAAATAGATGATCAAAAGAAAGCAAAAGTTATAAAACATCAAGTAGATTTTTACTTGGCCAGACTTTCAAGAAATTCAAAGATATAATGGAATAACACATACGGCAATCTCTGTAAACAACCTAATGAATACATGACAGTTGATACCTTTGGTCCTTACATAACTAACACCATCTTATGTAGCTATTTCTGATAAGGCCTACCTTGGCCATTAGTAATAGATTTAGATCATTGTCAGAGACCACAGTCCAATGGAGACTTCACAATGACTGGACATGGCTGGACAATGTCCAGAGGGTGCCAGCATTATATCAGGTAGAACACTGGAGAAGTGGGACAGTGACAGTCTATCTGTCACATTAGGTACTGATAACATCTTTTCTATTATTGCTAGATGATAACCTGTCAAGATATTGGACGGACAACTTTACCTAACATCTCTATTTCCTCACATATCTACATTCCTCTACACCTTCAAAAAGCCTTTCAGAAAAGTCAACAAGGACCAATTAGCTTTACTTCAAGATCCAACACAAAGGGTCTAATTAATGGGACCTGTTTCTTTGTCAATAACAAGTTTATTCAAAGGATGATATTGTCACCTATGTGAAGCTATTTATCAGAGAACCAATATAGCGATGTGAGCTGATGTAAAGGTAGCTCTACATCCATTAACCAGAAGAAAATATATGCATATACATTTTACATGTTTTAGTCTCTTTACAACAACATTCATACTAATAGCAAATTCATTAATTTAAGATGGCCAATTTGGCACAAATCAACCAAATGACTAGCATCTTGATTCGATACAAAAGCAAATTCTTTATAATGACAAAAAGCTTGATGACAAACATGGTTGCCATTAAGAGATTTGTTGCCATATTTGCAATGTCTTTGGAGGTTGTGATAAAGATGAAGACAATTTAAGTTATGTGCCATTTTGAAGTAGTTAGCACACTCACCACAGTCTTGGTCATCTATGAGTTTAAATAAGTAACAATTACCTTGTTATCTGTGAAGGCATACAAGTGATCCTGATCATCATCAAAGAACATATCCTTGTGAATCTCACTACCAGCTTCCACAACAATGTCCTCGTAAGCTTCCGCTACAGTCTGTGATCTTAACGCTACCTAGAATGTCAATATGTGTTAGAAAATTAAAATGTGTAATTTAATACATAGATGTACTTAACACTCATTTATTGTGTATAACTTAATTAATATTCAATCACATCTAGGATATAAAACATTGACCAATATTCTTCAAGGATAAGTAAAGTGCAAAATCCCATGATTTAATATTAACAGAGTTGACACAACCACAGAAGGCCTTGTACAGTCAAACCTGCCTTAAAGGCCACCTCTTTTTAACAACCACCTTTCTTTAAAGACCAGAATTTTCATATATCTTCTCTTCACATTTCAACTAAGTTTAACCTGTATTTAAAGGCCACCTGTCTACAAAGGCCATTTTTCTTGGTAACCTTGAGTGGGCCTTAGACAGGTTTGACTGTATTTAGAAAGAATTTAAAAGTCTTATAGTAAAGAATTTTAATTATTTTATTGATGGACTTTATATTTGATGCTGTCTTCATTTGACATTTTGAGTAAAACCTCCCATCTAAGTGCAGCATATCATATCTGACATTCTTATATAATTGTTTTATAAGGTCTTAAGTAAAGTTTGAAAATCTAAACTCGTACAAAATATTTTGAAGAAAAAAATTCAATTATCAAATTTCAATGCACAATTATTTTGAGCAAATATTGCACCTGCAGTAACACTATGTCGGTCTCGAGATTAAAAGATTACATGAAAAACAACATGATATCCATCTCAGCCTGACAAATTTCAGATTAACATGCTCACACATATAATGGTACCTCTGTTCTCTGCACACCATTAAAATATTTCATCAAGATTGAATTATTATACACTTACAGCTGACATATTTACGTAATTATTAGGAGGTGTAGAGTTAATACAAGTCTGTAACACATACACCCAAACACACACATTTAGTTCTGATTATTTTATTACATTGTATTTTGATATGACATGTATCTGCACCATATTGATAGCCAGTATGTATAACGAATCCTCAGTGTGTTAACAATTGTGGCAACTCACTTTCACAACAAAATAACCCAAACATTAGGAATGGCTTCAACAGAATTCACCAAGAACTATATGCAAGTACCAAAAGTATACATTATATTGGTAAATCTTTGTGAAACAGGTACTTTCCCTATGACTGAAATCAAACGGTCTTTTTCCATGAACATGTTTTACTGCAGAACTAGATCAATATAGAGCTAAGAGTAACATGAATGAGAAATTTGAAACAGAATTACATGCAGTACACTATGAATGATTGTTTTGTTGTTTTTGTGTATTTTTGTTTTGTTTTTATTTGGGTTTAACATCCCTTTTAATTTGTACATGTAGTTAGGTCATACCAAGACAGTGTCTGCTTATGACAATGTGTACTGATGACAACTTTATAGTGCTGTCTCACTAAAATATCACAATGCAGACACATTGACTTGATAGTGTCTTCACTCGGTCACATTATCATGACACTGAGGCAACCGGTCTTTCTCCTACCCAGAAATTATGAGTGTTGAGTAGGGAGTGAGAAGATTGCCCAATTTTAACATCTCAGGTCTGACACAGCAGGGGATTAAACCCATGCCTCACACACATAATATGAAATAGAATTAGTTCAATATTAATATACAGAATAAGTTTCTAATGCAGTGTAAAAAGAATTTGCAATATTGCATGTTGTCCACATGCAAGTTATTGATACCAAGAGAAGCAAGATTTTTCTAACTCAGCATTAGACATCAAACAATTACAGTACCATCAAACTTGCTAAATAACACTTATCGTGCAGAGATAATTACATCATATTTGTATAACATTGTATTGTGCTATGATAAAAGACTACTTATAGACAACAGAAGTGCAACAATTTGTCTGGATGTTCTGTATCGGGTTACCATCCGGTGTGTGCACTAATTATGTAACTCTCACTTCTGTTCTGTAGTGGTGATTGTGTGATTGTGTAACAAATGAATGACCTTTTTGTAATATGAGAATATTCAGATGATGACTTCCCAAGATAAAACATAAGATCCTGTTTTGACATATTGCCATTGTTATGCTGTATGGAAATGTGTCAAGTAACCTTACACAAAGTACATTTGTACATAATGCACGATATGTAAACAACATTAATGTTTAAAATGGTAATTCTTTTGTCTGGGATGGTTTCCGAATAAATATATAGACTGATATTGAGGCCCAAAGCAAGTGTATTGGTTTTGTCATACAGAGGAAGGAAGTCACTTATAAAAGTGTTTATTGAGTGCAGCTGTACATTTAAAACTCATTGAAAAATCTACATTTTAAGTTTGTTTGTTTGTATTAAGGGTTAATTGTCCGATCAACAGCTTAGGTCATTTACGGACGTGCCAGTTTTACTGGTGGAGGAAACGGGAGTACCCAGAGTAAACCACCGACCAACGGCAAGTCACTGGCAACTTTCTCACACAAGCACGCCCCGGACGCGAATCGAACTAGGAGGTGAACGGCTCTTATGATTACAAGTCGGCGACTTTAACCACTAGGCCACCACGGCCCCTACATTTTAAGTGATGTACAGCATTGAAAAACAGCAACCAAAATTCTCTATTTTGAAGTAGAAAACAAATTTGCTTAAAAAGCTACAGAAATGAAAAATATTTATTGGCTCAACTGTTGACAAGTAAGTTCCTCGTTTTATTCAATAAAATCAGCAACATTTCATCATGCATTTGTTTAAACTTGTCACCTATTACCAAACAGGAAGCATAAAAAGCTACCATCCGAGCACCACTTAAGAAGAATTATTGGTCCAACTTAATTGTCCATGATGAGTGACTTCTTAATGCAACCAACTACCTGTAAAGAGTCAACGACTTTCAAATCAATACAAGGTCAAGGTCACAGAGACGCTTTAGAAAGTTATTTCTGTATAGTGCCGAGTCTGTATGTTCATATTACATATGCTTACTGAGGAACATCACTTAGCTCAATATACAAAACTATAAAATGAAAGTAGCGAAGCAGTCTTTGATGTCAAACGTCCATATACATATACATGTACATGTATACAATCATCTATGAGTTATTTTTCCAATACATGTTTTGTCTCCATATTTTTCTGAATAATCAAATAATTACAATTTGGCTCTGGTATCTATTCTAACTGATGACAATGACAGGAAAGGCCACAATTGTTTCTCGCTGCCAAAGATACACATCATAAGTACATCCGTCAGATTTAGCGTAAAAGTTCATGATAGCCAGGATAAGAAAAATCTATCATGTGAAATGATTATTAGTGCACACAAACATCGAGTCAATTACAGAATTACAAAGAACAAAGAGATGGCCGATAATGGTCTTGTGACATACAATGCAAGGCTGGAGAAACAATGAACACGGCCATGCGACATGAAACAGATACGATCAAGGAAAGGAAGTAGTGAGGCAGAAAACAGGATAATTCCTTAAGGTTTACAACCAAGATCTAGTGTTAGGAGATTTAAACTGTTTGTAAATATACGCAGCTTTAAAATAGAGTCTTAACAAGATCATGCTATATAGATCACACAGGTATATACTACAGGGATGTTTATAGTGCTTCCCCAGTGATGGTGCATCATGATAGCACTATATATTCAAATGTACTTGATTATTTCACTACATAATAGAATTATTAAGTGGCTGCTGTGTTATCTATTCCCTTATATCAAGTACAGGGCTATGTAGCAAAAAGAATGATATCTTGGTCTTTTGGTATAAACATGATTTAAGTATCTTTTTTAATTGACATTTACAAGAAGAACATTTCACCTTTTTAACTCCTACTGTCTGGTTTAAAGTTTTTATCTGTCATGTCTTGAAGATTTCTTACTTTTTCTTTTTAAATGAGCTAGATCACTGCACAGGAGATGCAAAAATTAACCAGCACCATTGGTTGTAAATTTGTAGCCAAATCTGAGAGTATGCATGTAGAATATGTAACTGTTTTAAGAAAATGATAAAGGAGGTCAAGAAGTATCTCTATTTAAAGAAGACCGAAGATCAGGTAAGTCAGGTAAAGAGTAAAATAGCGGTCTAAATCAGTGAAAAGTTTCTGATATATTATTGGTATGTGTTACATATGAAATTGACAGACATAAGCCGAGACATGGACCTGTGTGGGGACATGTTTATTAGCAAGATTCCCAGACTTCACTAATCCTTATATACATGATCATCATGAGGACAGGAAAGGTCAGCTTGTTATTCCATCATATACTATGCTGGTATACAACAACACTGCGGTTAGATGTAGGTCATGGCCAAAGTTTCAAAGCAATGCAATTGTATTTCTGGTGCACAGGCTGTTTAAATATAAAATGTGTTAACTGTATTTCATTATTATTCATGTTTCCATAAGGAGGTTAATTTAAGTCAATATTAGAAATAACTGACTTGTGTATTTCTATTAAAGGCAAGCTTCTCTCAGCTGTGAATGAGCGGCAGTGTAAATGGATGCATATTTCATGCTTGATCTTTTTTATCTTCAAAGTTTCTTAATTGACAACTACAATCAATGATTACTTCACCTGTTAGCAGTGAATTTCAAAAATAATTTCTGATGTATACTTTTAATTCTGGTGTGTTTTAGAAACTATACTGGCAATATATCTTTGTAGATCAACTCACACTAGAGTTTCTGCAGAAAAGTCAATATTCTACGACTAAATGGTGACCCAAATATAACACTAGAAGTGCCAGAAAGAAGCGTCAAACATAGATTCAAATTTAAGATTTATTTCAACGATTCAAGGTTTCTGAAGTGCTTCTTAAACAAACATTGGTGGAGTATAATGTTTCTTTGAAATAGCTTGCCACGTTAAAGGGGAAAAGCACCAGTATACGAGATATTCAATGCTCAATGGAAAACATAGGATCGATTCAGCTAACGTTAAAATCCACTTAAACACATAGAAATTCAACCTACAATGTATTTACTACCAGCACTGCATTACTAAAGCTTCAGTAAGGAAGTGTGTAATGTAGACATTCATGTTTAAAACTTGAAAACTGTTCTTTATTGCCATTAAAGAATGGTGTATTCCATGTAGATATTTCTAGGAGGTTTTTTGGGGGGTTGGGGAGGGGGGTTGCTCTTTGTACTTTTATTATCGTCAACATTTGTTGAAAGTGCATTGGAGTTTTTACACAAAAGAAACATAATTCTACATGGTTTTAATGGTATATTAATGTAAATCTATGAACTGTACCCAAACTTTGTCAAATGGTTTGTTGTACCAAAAGACACAGGTATTATAGCAATACATTATAATGTAGGCCTGAGACAATCTCCTTTCATCCTACTGTAAATTTGCCGATACTATCTATCAATTATGATCCTTATTTCTAATATACCTATTATAATAAAATCAGTGTGATACCTAGCTGCACCACAGCCGTGTAAATCAAACCATCTGTGCAGAACTGTCATCTCAAAACATCAGGTTCATTCATATGAAGGCTACACATATCTGGTAAATCACCCAATGTGACAATGATAGTGTCTATCAACACCTTGTCGTAAAACTATGGTCTATTTTATCTGTACAGATCTACACATCAAGACATAGTTCTATAACTACTCATAGATCATTCCCGATGTAACCGATATCGATTTATACAATTATGAAACTAAATCAGAAAATAATATTCAATTATACACGTTTATATATATATATAATTCTTGTCATTTAAAAAACATTCTTTGGCTGACTTAATTCTACTTGTAAGCATTTCAGATGTACAAAGTACCTATCACAACGGTCATTCAGTAGGGACATGTCATTTTAATGTTATCATTTACAGCATTTATCAATTATGAACAATATGAATGTTTTGGTGGAAAAAATAAAATGGTATCATGATCGACATTTCTCATTGTGCTGTGAAACATTAAAACTTAACTTTTGAATCTGCATCACAGATGTACACCAAAGCTGAACTTTATGTAATTAACAATTTTAATTAAGGATAGCAATTAGTTTACATCTGATATAACACAAATACCTATCTTTATAATGCATTTACATTTACAAAATTTAAGAGTTTTGAGAAAACTTATTAGCTAATGGATTTCAATGACAACTTTCAAACGATTTCTAAGTGTGATTTGAATCGATTCAGCTAGCATTCAGTTTGATTTGATCTTGACTGTGCAATAACCACTTGTACTACTTAATTATATATTGATAACATTGCAACTACACAGAGCAAAATAATGAACCCTTGCCTGACACGATTTTCCTCCAACTGATGCAGTTGTATTATCAGCGAAATCATTCATGCATGACATTTGAAGACTAATTAAGGAGCTCGTTTATTGGCTTACTTCATCACATATAACCCATGTTAAAGCCTTCGAGCATATTTTAGTGCACTTCCATCTCTCAGGTAAACCTAGACCTATTGACAAACGTATTAACCATGTGTTCCATACCTGTTTACAGAAGATTACATTTAGTTAGAGATAATTAAGTGTCTGTTTCAATGTTACCCGAGACATTTAGCATTAACATGCATTGATTTAAAAGTGAAAGACCTAAGTCTTAATGAGGGCTTATAACTTTGAGCAAAAAAATTCAAAAAATTACAAGAAATACAGCTATAATTGTGTCTCTTTATAATTAGACAGTCACAAATGTAGCACATTCTAACATACATAATATTACAGCTATGTGTATATGCACAGGCTTCTTCCAACGAATGCACTACTGTATTTTCCAGATTATTAGCCGCTTCTTTTTGCCCTAGCTGTCAGGACTGCGGCCTATATAAAGGTGCGGCCTCTATGTGTATTAAAATGTTGGTCACATGTTTAGCTACATTTGGAAGCATGACAGAACATGGCTACAGTGTGATCAAACCTGAAACAAGGCACAGCATGGGGACATCAAGGCTAGAGCGTAGCAGCAGCGAGGCATAACCCGGCAAAATTTTCAAAGCATGGGATCAGAAATGGCGCACAACGGCACAACAAAATTGAAGGTGACACTGAGATTGGGGCATAACCTACATGGTACAGCTACATGTGGTCTCTTTTAAGACATTTAACACACTCTCACCTACATAATATTATTAGTTCTATGTAGACACTTTCTATAGCAGAATTTTCTTTTCTTTATTATTAACTCCTGTAGTTTATTTTACATGATAACAGTCTTGTGTGATCTGTCTCTTATTATCCTTTTTGAGGATAAGCTTATTAATGTTGTACATGTCGGTATTAATGGCAAGGCTTATAGTGCTTGGTCACTTTGTTTTGTTTTCCATGCTGACCTGATTATTTTGACACCAGGTGTGTACATACCTTGATGACATGACCATCACTGGACCCCAGGAATGCTACTGTATATTTATGAGTAGTAGTCACTGTAATGGCTGTTATTGACGTGTTGAGAATCAGAGCTGCTGTTGCCTCGATAGGAGTGTTTCCATTGATGGGCGTGTTGACGTCATGTTTACCACAGTAATCGTCATTTATGTCCTGCCTCATCACAGTCTGTTTAGAAAATAACAAGATGCATATAAACATGCACAGATATTTATCAATAAATAATAAATTGTTCATCAAATGTTTTGTTTACATTGGTATAGAGTACATATATGTGCAAATACTTAAGAAAGTCACACAGTTCTATCAACTTGATTATACTTTTCAAAGCGTCTTTTTAAATACAAAATTTACAGATTCAGCAAAAAAAAGGAATGAAGGATATAAAATGAAACTTACCAAGTTTTTACAATCCTTTGGTGGTATAATGTGATCCGGGCCAGTGTTTCCTAAACCCTCAAAGCACTGCTGTATGTTTTCCGTAAACATACTTCTGACCTGTCTCATCGGGAATATACAAAGAGCTGACTTCTTCACAATGCTGTTAGATTTCGGAGAAGATCCCAACTCAAACGTCGCAAACAAGACATCTTCCGATGGATGAATCTTAAGGGTCTGAGCGATGAACTCCCCTGGCTTTCCAACATATGCTGTTTGCGCCAGATTATAAATACCACCATTATGTTTACATTGCAGTTCAATCTCGGTATAAGAGTAGAATTTGTCGTCCAGTTGACAAACTCGAATGAGCTTTGAGATGTATGTTGACTCTTCCTGTGTACTCTTCTTCTGTACTGTCAACATATAGCTAAAGTCATTTGATGAAAACCCATATATATAGTATATGGGGAAGGACTGATGGTGCTGAATCTCAACTTTCTTGTAAGAATTGTAAGTAATTCCTGTGAACTTATAGCTGAAATTGATCAAATCTCTACTACTAAATGCTGGAACCAAGCTGCTATAGGCCTTGCCATTATTTGTCCAAGAAGCCCCTACATACAAGGCTTGTGTTGGCCCACTACCAGAAGACGGACCTGGCCCAATAAAAGCGACAGTTGTAGCTGTTCTGTTATTCGAAACCACCATCTTGTGATAGCTCATTTCGTCCACGTGTGATAGATTTGTCAAAAGTCTTTTTACACAAACTCCATGGAAAAGTGTCGAGCAGACGATGAGACGTTTGTCGGCTTCATCAACTGCATTCAATATGATTAGCGCTTTACTATAGCTGTTGGTAGAGTACAGTGGACGGGAACACGGGTTACTATTATCCAATATAAAACAATGAGGATTGTCCTTCATTGGTCCAGTTCTTACATTCTGTTCCATAACAAGGTCCTCAGAGAATCTGTAAAGACTGTTAACAGCTGCCATGTACAGCTTCCCAGTTTCTTCATCTTGTGTCATTTGAAGGAAGCTTTCATTAGGATGAAGGTTAGTGAATGTCTCCACGACATAGTTAATACATAAAACACTGGATATACATCCCATCAACAGAAGTATAAAGGACAGAAAATATCCATTTCTCCCCATTGTGTTGATCCTCATGAATTACCTTCACTAATTACGCCATTGAAACTGAAAAGATAAATAAAAATAATTCTTGAGATAAGATGACAAGTTTGTATCAATAAATGTACCAAAATATGTTTGTTTGTTTGTATTAAGGGCTTATTGTCCGATCAACAGCTAAGGTCATTTACGGACGTGCCAGTTTTACTGGTGGAGGTAACTGGAGTACCTGTAGTAAACCACCGACCTACGGCAAGTCACTGGCAACTTTCTCACACTAGCACGCCCCCGACAGGGATCGAACTAGGAGGTTAAAGGCTCTTATGATTACAAGTCGGCGACTTTAACCACTATGCCACTGCGGCCCCTGTACCGCAATATGATTTTTCTTAATACTAAACATGCTAAATGAACATTCAAATGAGATACATATCAAAAAAACAAATATACAATATGTTCATGAAAAGCCTGAGCCATACATGTATATATATATATAAAACATGTATTGTATGATATTTATATAAATCATGTGGGCTATATTTGAGTCTTGCTTCAAGACATATAACTAATTAGAAGTATTATACAGTGGTTTATTTCAGTGCATGTTGTCTTGGCTCTTACCACCTGTCCTCGCAGCTTACAGTACGGTACAGTATATATACTGTGTGTTTTTAACAAGAGTGTCGGGATCTCTGAAGACACTGCTAGCTGCATAGCATGCTAACATGCATTCCAACTGTTGCAAAATGAATGACACTGGTGGTTTGAATCAGATTCTAATTGCTGTGTTTTGTTCCTTGAGCAACATAATTAAAGGTTTTCTTCCGAGCTGCACGGAAGCAATCTATGATTTGGGCTTTAAGAACACTTGTTTTTTGCAGGTTGTTGCTTGATTAATACAAATAATTTTTTGCTTAATGATATGTTTTGAATGATGAATTGAAAATAAAGTCAACTTTTTTTTTACATAACTTCCCTTCTACATAGTTTCTTTTACATCATATTAACATACAACACGGTCGCTAAAATTACGCTCTGAATCACTGTAATAACCAAAATGAAAATAAAAATATTGAAATATTGAATATTTTTATATCCATGCAAAAATGATAAAATAAGTAACCAGTTTCAGCAAAGCTGTTTTGAATCCCACCACATCCACATTCCTTCTTTAATACCATAATCTTATAGAGTTAATTATTATTACCCCCGCTATTTCGTTAATATCATTACCACTCCTGCCTAAATTCCAAAGTTCAAAATAATTGTGACCATTCTTGTTGTATATATCCAATTGTGAAATTTCCTCAAGTCAAAGAGCTCAAAGTTCTAATTCTTTAATCCACATTTATCAAATCAAAGACCCTTAAACACCTACATAAATCCTGTTTAAAGGCCTACCTAGAGCTTACAGCTTGTACATTGTAGCTTGTGAGAAAACCCCTACAGATCATGTACTTTACTGGCCTTTGAACATTGTGTCCTAAATTTAAAATCTCCTTAACATACCAAAGAGATACATGTATAATAAATTCATAAACCTCAGTAATGTATACACAGCATATGTGTGTCCATGCTTCTCCATTAGACTGGTTCCCTCCTGTTTGTTCACTTCTCTCCACCAGGCCTGCGATCCACTAAACATGAATGTTTTAGGAGCACACAGGGCAGGGAACAAAGGGAGAGCACCAGTCTACCTATACACTTGATGTATTCCCATTTCAGTTTATAGTACTTCCTCATGTTATCATCAGTACATATAAAGCAACCTTTCTTGCATGGTGTACAATGAAGCTCTATGCTGATGTATGTCATTTATCAGGTATATTTACAATGTAATCTCTCTATATAAACCATAGAGATTTTTTTACCTTTATTTACACAAGGCCTCTTTTTAAAATAGTTTGTCAAAACACAAGACCTCTATTTTTGTATAGTTTGTCAAAATGCAAGACCTCTATTTTTGTATCGTTTGTCAAAACACAAGACCTCTTTTTTCATAAACATCATTACATGTAGTTTGTCAAAACACAAGACCTAGCCGGCCTGTATTTTAAAATAGTTTGTCAAAACACAAGACCTCTTTTTTTGTTCCGTTTGTCAAAACACAAGCTATAAGATCTAGACTACATGTACTTTTTATATAAAATCAGTCTGGCCTTACTACAAGTTTAAAAACCACCTTAAGGTAGCGAGTACGGCTAACGGCTCGTCATTGCCGTTTCAAGTTTAAACTCTCATAACTTCAAAACTATTGATATCTTATCGATAAAAGTATACATTTTCTAAAAGCGTATTTTATTGTGAACATGTTGGTTCCAAGAATGAATATGTGCGATCCGTGAATATTGTGTATTGTGCAATATACGGGAAGAGGTACGTTTTCGTCGACCGATTTTAGGTACACGATTTCTAAGTAAATGACAGTCCGACAAAATTCACCAATGTCTTATTTTGTTCATTATGACCTAAATCAAAATACCTTGTCTCATTTTTTTGATATTTGTTTTAGAACTTGAGATATTTACACGGGTGTAAAATTTTGTGTCTTTTTTAATATTTATACATATAACTCAAAAACTAAAGCAAACTTAAAAAAAATGAGACAAGGTATTGACCTTTGATGTACCATTTATCTATGTTTTAAATCTGAACAAAATCCGTCAACAAACAAAGAAGTTATAGCTTCCCCTTTCTTACCCATTTTGTAAAAACAGAATACGTTTAAAACGCAGTTAAACTTTCAACGGCAGT
>JAUMGZ010127434.1:0-17220 GCA_032359645.1 Pododesmus macrochisma
TTGGCGCCAAAATTCTCAAAACACCGACGATTCTGTAGGCGCTTCGCTGATTGGCTGCTTTGAAAGGTCACGCCAACAACCTAAACAATTGGAGTTCCTCAGATCTTCCTAGCGACATCCTGGGAGCAATAGGCAGATCTGGTTTTAGTCAGATTGATATTGATGCAGCCTGAATAGTCTGACAGTTTTAATTTTAAATATTTTGGAGCGGCTTTGACCACTCTTAAAATATTTTCAAAAATTATAAGAGTCTCCTTCTTTGGAAAACTTGTTTTTTATAAATCCAGAACATAAAGCAGGAACTTTCAATACTAAAGGGATTGGAAAAATAGATATATACTGATCAATTATGAAGCGTGCGCCAAGGGTAACAAGTTTATCGGCAGTTCTCTTATTTTATCAGTGTTGAAAGGATGAGCCAGAGAGAATCAACATGACTTTCCCTTGTGTGGTCATCAAACACGTATAATGCAGCTTGTGGTTTTCTTGCCGATGTTGATACTCTTTGATGTGTCTAACTCATTTCTCAAAAATATTGTTTAGTAAACATCTAATATGTAATGCTTGCATGTGTCATGAAGCCATACAAATGCGTAAATGTTAACAGAATATTGTCATCTTACATGATTGTAATTGAAAGGATGTATTGTTTAATTTTTATCTTGAGATAATGACACAAATTCAGGATTTTTTACTTTAAAAAATTTACAGAAGAGCAAATAGATTTTTTAACATTATAAACAAGTCAAATCTGATCAAATCCCATCTCCAAATTAAAGGATGCATCGTTTGGTTGGGTACATATAGGTACCTGAGTGTACTCCTGAATTTAAAAGGTGTGACATTGGGCAGATTAGTTATTAATGCCAATTACAAGATTGGTATCCCGCCAAGTTTAAAAGGTAATGATTATTGCCAAAGGTGATTTACCTGGGAGTAGTACATATTCCTCCCAGGATTCACACAGGTCCTTCCTAGTGTCAACATCACCACAGGTGGTGCCTTAGGCATTGCATCCCACTGATCACAGGTATCTTGGCAAACCAAATTATATTTAAACCCTGCTGAGTGCAGATAGGTAATACCACAGGTAAAGCCCGGCCACATTATGGGCATGATGTGACTTTTTATAAGGTGTAAGATGGGATCTGTGAATCTAAGTCAGATTCCAACACCCTTGATTTTTGAATTTTTCACATCATTTACAAATGCAAATTAAACCAAACAACAGCCTCAATTTTCTTGATTTAAAAAGTGAAAAAAATGGGAATTTGTAATGAACAAAATGGTGTAAAATATGTCAGTATTTAAAGTGAGAAGAAAAAGCCTTTGATCTAAAATAAAATCCACCAAGCGTACCTAGTGCGATATCGGAGAGGCCATGGAGGTTGTATAAATACATTATAAAATAAAGGATTTACAAACAAATTGCGAATCCTTTTGCAATAAAACATTTGTTGTCTGTAAAAAATGTATTTATTTGAAGTTGGCAAGTGGATAACTTACAGTTTAAAACAATGTTTTACAACACATCAGTTTCCTCCGTAACATATGTGCTAATGTTACGAAATGGCAACTCACCATGCTGATCGACTCTCTCGAACTCTTACAACTATTACTAACTAACTAGTAAGGAGCCTAGAGTACCAATCGAGCGACAGCTGTTGCGATTGGTCAACTTAAAACAAAAGCCCTCGGGAGATGGTCTGCTAATTTTTGTTAAATATATAGAGAGTATCCTATCCATTTAGTACTGAAAGTTCCTGCATATCCTTTGGAAGCAAAACCAATTGTGAACTGAACAGAGGCATTTGTATTGTTATACAATGTCCTCATAATTTATTGTTGTAGCCCTAATTATAAATACATTGTATGTTATACATGTATGAAGATGCTTGTAGACTATGCATGTCCACTTTATAACTATATGCTTTCAAGCATTTCTCATTTTCAGATAATTTGCATTGCTGCCATTGTTTGAGAGTACTCGGAGTACCATAAATTGTGCATGTATAATGCTAAGATAAAATATCAGATTTAGTGAACTAGATAGACTTAATTATTTCTTTGCATTAAACTGTTTATATTTCTATCATTTTCAGAGACTTCAGCAAGCATGGCGCATTCATTGTCTTCTTGCAGTAATTTAAAGGATATTTACATGTATATTTAACAAATATCAGAGGCAGCAGAATATTTAAACTCCACATTCACAATGGCTGGAGTTGGTATAGATGCAAACAAGGTGTATCCTAGTCGATCATCTGATCAGTATGCTTTCGGCTCCCCAGAAATAGCGGTAAGGTCAAGAAGCTCTGGCGGTGGCTACGCTTCAAAGCAGAAACAAGACCCAGAAGCATACCATAAAGCTCAAGCCAATCTGACCTTAGAGGACGTAAGATGGTCAGAAATAAGGAAGAAAATACCTGGAATGGGCCGTGTTCCAAGAACAAAGATTCTTGATGATACGCATGATTATGACATGGTAAGAAATTATCATTTTTATCATTTTACAAATACAACTGTATGTAAAAAGATACTTTAAAGGGCTTTATTTTTGTGGGGTAAAACTTTCATATTTTAAAGCATGAAACAAAATCACAGGGTTTTGAATTCACCACATGTATGTGTCTTTTCCTAAACACTAATTGAATACTCAATGCTATACTTGTGTTAAGCATATAATATTTCACTTTAATTTGAATTTGTGCTTTATTTGGAAATTGCGAATAAAGCATATAATAAGCACCCGCAAAATACCATTAAATGCATGTTACAGTAATAATTTAGGGTGATGCAAATGCTTCACGTGATTGACACATGTATATATTAAAATCTTGAAGGTTTTTTTATTCAGAACATGTTGTATTGGTCACATTTTGTAGCAGGAAGGGAACACCATACTATTTTATGAGTGGTTATTAATCTAGAAAACTTTGTGAAGGAACATTTTTATGAATTTTAGCTTGTACAAAAGTTTGTGCATTAAAATCCTAGGGCTTTAAAGAGTGGTCTCCCCTGTTCTTTAATTTCTGGAGCAGGTTGAGGCAAACCATGTTTATGTTATTCTATGCAATTGTATTTGAATTATGATAAATCTTTAAGCTTTATTCAAATTTTGAGAGGAAATAAGAAGAAATATGATATTAGAAAAAAGTCTTTAAGTATGAACTTTTAACATCTTTCCTACACAAAGTTTTCATTGGCTGTTAAACCCATCCATTGTCTTTTTATGCAATGTTTTAACTGTCTATTGAAGTATTCTATTGTCTTCCATACACATAATTATAAGGGTCTAAAAATTTATTTCCATAGTATAGGACTCAAATATTCAGACATGAAAAAAAAACCTAAAAGCAATCAAAACTTATTTCAAGAATGTAAAATGAAATTAAATGGAATATCCCTACAAAACTTTTCTCTATATATATGTGTATCATTTCTGTTTTTTAAACAGAGGTCTGTGCACGCCACATTTATAAAGGAGCATTTCAAGCAAAAAGAGTGTTTAAGATTTGTCCCAAACAAGAAGGGACAGGATCATAGTGTTAAAAAGGTTAAGGATATCAAGTAAGTATTTCACAGCTTTTCTATACATGTATATTAATTAGATCTTTATTGATAACTCGTGGAATTTTAAAGGATTTTCCACTAATGGTACTATAATCAGTTTTGTTAGGGCAAAATGTTGTTGGTTTATTTTCATTTGGATCATAGAAGATCCTGTACTAGTTTTAGAAATTTTATGATACTTAAAACCAGTCTTTTTTAAATTATATATATTTGTTTCAAGTCCATTTCTTTTCATTAATAATTGGTACAAACAATAATTGATCTTTATTCATCATCCTAACAGCACTAATTCCCTACAAATTATTGTGAATGATAAGAGATATGTTATAGTGCTTTTATGAGTGTGTTTGTACCTTACTTGATTTATGGAGTATGTTAACATAAAAGGGTAAATAAATATCACTGACCCCATATATCTGTGGACTCTGTATATATTACTGAACCCACTGGGGTTCGAACCTGGGACCTCTGACTCCACATTCAAACGCTCTAACAATTGAGCTAAAGGAGATCTCTTCTAGCCCTAGCTACGGTAGAACTAGTAGGAATGTTTTTAAACTACTTTTACACAGCCTGATATTTATTTTCAGGTGCGAGTTTGGAGAAGTCCTGCTCTAGCGCTAGCTACGGTAGTACTAGAAGGAATGTTTTTAAACTACTTTTACACAGCCTGATATTTATTTTTCAGGTGCGAGTGTGGAGAAGTCCTGCTCTATCGCTAGCTACGGTAGTACTAGTAGGAATGTTTTTAAACTACTTTTACACAGCCTGATATTTATTTTTCATGTGCGAGTTTGGAGAAGTCCTGCTCTAGTGCTAGCTACGGTAGTACTAGTAGGAATGTTTTTAAGCTACTTTTACACAGCCTGATATTTATTTTTCAGGTGCGAGTGTGGAGAAGTCCTGATGAATCATGCCGGTATGAGTGGAAAAACAGCTTATAACACCGGTGGACGAGAGATTGTGGAGGCATGGCTGGTTCCATCAGGTTAAAGTTATTAGTAGTTAATATGTTTTGTTGTGGTACCATTAATTTTACCGAATATCTAACCTTGTTAAAAAAAGTTATCATTATATCATACAAAATTAATTACTTGTTCTCAGACCATTTTTGTAAATTTTAATGAGGCAGGAAAAAATTGTCAATACAAATTGAGAGATGAGGGGCCTTTTTGGGCTTCAAAATAGATGAAGGGAGGGCCTGAGAACCAAGTATTTTATTCTTTGTTTTCTCCCTTAATTGACAAACTTAAGAACTCAAAGTAAAAAGTATGTAGATGTTTATATGAACAAAAGTTATTTGTCAGATAAAAAGGGTGAAATCTATGTATAACAGTTATTTTTATTGTCCTTTTGGATACTGTCTGCCATCAGAGAAGAAAATCATAGTAAGCTAAAGGGTTTGCAATTTAGGCCTTGAAAAATTGTGTACTAAAGGTCCAAGTTGACTTTTTCATACAAGTCCCTTCTGTCGTCTGTCCGTCCATTGTATACTTTTCACCTTTTTGACTTCTTCTCCTACACCACTGGAGCAATTTCATCAAAACTTGGTAGGAGGTATCCCTAGGGGAAGGGAATAGAGATTTGTTAAAATGAAGGGGCTAGACCTCAAGGGGGCTGAAAGGGAGAACATTTGACAAAACTTCAAAAATCTTCTTCGAATAAACTAGAGGGCCTACTGGGGTCAAAAATAGGTTACACGTTTTGGGGTCAAAGTTCAACACTATAGCAAATAGTTTACTATTCACATTTTTGACTTCTTGTCAAAAACAATTGGACCAATTTCATCCAAACTTGGTAGAAGACATCCCTGGGGGAAAGGAATTCAGATTTGTTCAAATGAAGGGGCTCGGGCTCCAGGGGGCGCCACTTTGGGGGCTTAAAGGGGGGACATTTGACAAAATTTCAAAAATCTTCTAATAAACTAGAAGGCCTATAAAAACTGTTTTGTTTTTGTAGTAACTTTAAGGCATGGAGGACCAAGTTTATTCAAGGCTTAACCCTTGGGTTAAAAATAGGTTACGCGTTTTGGGGTCAAAGTTCAACACTATAGCAAATAGTTAACTATTCTCATTTTTGACTTATTGTCCAAAACTATTGGACCAATTTCATCCAAACTTGGTAGAAGTTATCTCTGGGGGAAGGGAATTCGGATTTGCTCAAATGAAGGGGCTGGGGCCCCAGGGGGCCCTAATTTGAAGGCCGAAAGGGGGACACTTTGACAAAATTCAAAAACTTCTAAAAAACTAGACGGCCTAGTGCTTAATGCTTTGGTTTGTAGTAACTTAAGGGCATGGAGAACCAAGTGTGTTTTAAGGCGTAACAGAAGACGTTAAGCCCTGATGGGCCTCTTGTTTTGTAACCTTTCGAAATAAAGAACGGTGATTATCTGATTAAGTCTTATGGTATAGATCTTTTCATGGGCTAATTATGTCACGTGATTAGTTAGCCAGTGATCGATGACACTGTGCCAAACTGTCAATCTCAACTTGGACTGCAAACTTTCTTTGAAAAAGTTAGTATGTTGGTCTCTCGGTTAACTATTCTGGGTATTTAAAAAATCAACATTCAAGTTGATAAGATCTCCCCTGAACTTGATTCTATTAGTTGACTTCACCATAACATATTAGCTATGAAATCTATATGTACTATAAGATTCTTGTTCAACCTAATAATACATATTTTTGCAATGATAATTTAGTAATAAGTTTAAAAAAGATACACACAAAGCATCTCAAGGCCAAAAATCAAATATTCATTTTAATGTAAGACACAAATATGGACTTTTTATACACACAGTATTACAAAATTGAATAAGCTAATAGTAAAATGAAGACGCTTTGCAAACCCTAGAGTAACAAATTTACATATATGAATATCTATAGTGTATATGTAAATATACACACTCTTGTTCACGAAATGATAAAAACTACAAAGTTATAGCAGTTAATGAACTCTGCCCACCTATAAAAAGTCATAAATAAAAAATTCAGTGTAAAAATATAACATTCAGGAAAACAGTAAAAACAGAAACAAAACAAACAAAAACAAGCAACTGGCATATATAGGTTTTCTCTTACCTTATTGCCAAACGAACCAAACACAGAACAGAAATGTTCTTGGCTTGTATTTTTCACGGTTAGAAAGTATAGAAGAAGCCATGATTGATTGACTTACACAAGTGTTTTCTAAGAAAGCTGTCAATCTGGGATCAATCTTTTGTCGTAATTTTAATTAATTTGTATATTTCGTAACCTAGTGTTATTTATTGCGTTTGTGTTTTGCACTATAGTGCATGTATGCAGAGCGTAGTGATGACGACGGAAGGAGTTGTTCTCGAGGCTAGTTCCAAGAAGAAACAGCTTGATCATGACCACTTTTTTCTCGGTGAACTAAACAAACACACAGCAAAATTGTTTCCGATTTAATTATTTGATTTAACATACATGTGTTTGTACATATAATGTGTTTTATACTTTTGATTTATCTCTTTTAAATCAGACATAAAAATTAAATCATGATTAACTTCAGTATTCAGCAATTGTTATACAGGGGAAATAGCTCTTACTAGAATATAATTTTTTTTAAATCGGTAAAATTCTCTATAATCCGGATTCCCTTCAAACTGGATATTTTTCTCGGTCTGAAGTGGATCTGGTTTGGAGGGGTTCCACTGTATTTGATTTTAGAGCATGGAGAAATGAGTTTGTTCAAGGTATGACCCTGTAGTCAAAAGTATTCAAATGCCAAAAATTTACTTTAATACACTGTAAAATTAGAAATATTCGTTGGGCTAAAATTTCGTTGTTTTGAAAATAAAGTGATTTTTGTTGACATAAAACTTCATTGAAAATAATTAAGGTGTTCTTTTTAGAAGGTATGTGAAATATTTCGTCATGGTTTTAATTTCGTTGATCTATTACAACAACAAAATAAACTAAATTAAAACCACAATGCAATTTTCTGATTCTACAGTAGGCCTTTTTCAACTAGATGGACGTTAAGGGCCAATGGGCCTCTTGTTCTCTATGACTTCAATGTTTGTTAGCGAATTTTATAATTGATTTTATAATTGATTTTTTCATTTTTTAGAGTTGAAAGAATTCATAGGGATAGAGCACTTAGAAAAGCCTATACCGGATATGGCAAAATTACCGTCTCTTACCTGGAGCAAGGAAGGTGCTTTAAAGTCCAATCTGGCTAGATGTTTTGGCAAAATAAATTTTGTCAATGTTGAGAATATTAGTGGCAGGAAACCAGCAAAGGTAATTGACTCAATTATTGAGTATCAATTTGAAGATCATTTTCATACATGTGAAACTTCCTGGGGGAGACAAAATCTACTGGTTTTCAACCCTCCTCACGGTATTTTCCTGGGGTATATATTCCTCCCGGTTTTTGAAAAAATCTCCCAGGTTTGTCTCATATCTCCTGGTAAATAAAAGTCACAGTTATGCGTTTGTCTACAACTACATGTAGCATGCAGAGATTGTCAAGTCTGGTAGTTTCGTTTTCACATAATACAATATGGATAAAAGCCGAGGATACCGAGTGCTGATATTTCCGGTTGACAGCACATGACAAATCTGTTGATTGTACTGTACGAATAGCCTTGTCACCTTATTAAGCTGTACTGTCCCAATTCAGTTGTCCCAATATTATAATTAAAATTTAAATTAATTTCAGCAAAAAGTAAATGTAGACATGCCTGGTTTCCATGCGTGGCATTTTGCCTATGTATATTTGTCCGACCTACTTTTCAGCTGGTATCTGACAAGTGCTATTGTCGAGCCCTGATGTCCTGTTCTATTTTTCTGTTTTTATGTGTTACACTGATTAATAGGGGCTAAGTAGAGTTATATGGTCCTTATTGGTAATCTATGTTTTCTTAATTTCAGTATACGAGGCTTAGTAACGAGGACTCAGTGGAGTTATTTCCCTTTATTAGTAATGTCCTCTGTTTTCTCCATTTCAGTATATATGGCTTAGTAATGAGGACTCAGTAGGTGAACTAAGAGTTATTTCCCTTTGTTAGTAATCTCTGTTTTTCTCCATTTTAGTTTATAAGGCTAATATAATGACAACTCACTGGAGTTATTGCCCTTTGTTAGTAATTTCCTCTGTTTTTATTTATTTCAGTATATTAGATTGAGCAACGAGGACTCGGTGGACCACCTTATAGAGTTGATGAGAGACCACTGGAAAATCATGGAGCCCAAACCACCAAATCTAGTCATATCTGTTGTTGGTGGTGCTAAGAACTGTAAACTTGATGGTCGAATTAGGGAAACTTTCTCTACAGGGTTAATAAAGGTATGCACAAGCATTATGAAAATACAGTGTTGCTTCCTTGTCTAACAATTGACCTTTTATGAATATGATAGCACAAGAACTGGTTGCCGCAGTATGGGGATAATATGATTAAGCAGGGTATCTGTTGAAAGTGTGAATGGTTTTATATATCAGCTTGGCAACATTTTACAGTTGATCTAAGTTTACACATTTTCAAGCAGAAAACCATGTAGATACTACCAAAAGTTTGTAAGTATCCAATAAAACAACTTGTTAAGACGTCATTTAAGAGAGAATGATTATTCAGTTATTAATTTCAAATTACAGAGGAGTTAAGTTGAAGGATATTAGTTATTAGTTATTATGAGGGTATAAAGAAAGAAATTGTTCAATGCAAGTTCAAGTTGTAACAAAAAAAAGAAGAAAAAAACAATTACCAAAAAGAAGGAAAGCCAATGACCAAAATTATTTTAATCTGGATTGCATTGATCTTTTTTTTCATATTTTTTAATTTATTATATTTGGCAGCAAAAACCACTGATGCATGGATTATAACACCTGGTTTCAACATGGTAACTGTGAAGTAAAACAATTCTATTATCAAAAAGAAGAAAAGCTAATGGTCATAATTATTCAAATTTGATTAGCATTGATTGTTACTTTTGAATTTTTTTTTTTCTAGGCAGCAAAAACAACCGATGCATGGCTAATAACATCTGGTTTCAACATGGGTGTTATGAAGTATGTTGGAATGGCTGTGAATGAAGGACAATCATTTGTATGGACCGACGCACGAATGGCTCATGTATTAAGGTGTATAGGCATAGCCCCTTGGGGATATGTGGCTGACCGAAAAATAATGGAATGTAAAGATGATGGACAGGTAAGTACAATCTGATTAGAAACTTGCTCCAGTTATGGTACGTCACAGAGTTGATCTGAGGAACACTGATAGAAGAGGTCCTTACCGTGACCCTTCCAAGCAGCAATTCAGCAAAGCTCCTACATCATCATCGGTTTGTAGGTCCTTTTGAATCCATAAGGCTTTAACAACATCTCGGGTGGATTCTGAACGATTACTTGACAACCACTATAAACAGTGTGGCTGCGCTTCAAAACTAGGAAACTTATTTATTTGGTTGAAATGGCTTGAAAAATTGAGACAAATGGTCCCAACACCTCCCGTAGAGTGTGCTGTAGAAGTAACATTTGTGTACAGTGAGGGTTTTCCTTCATTCAAAAAGAATTACGCAGCACTTTGATAAGCGCTTGTCGGTAGTCAAGGTAGCGTTTTTTTATCACAACGATCGTGTAGAAGGTAAATTAAGATTGGTCTGAATTTCTCATTAATATTCATAATTATTCATAACCTTTGGGTCATGGTAACAACCTCCCCTATCAGTGTTCCTCAGATGTACACTACAACATGCCATTACAGGAGCAAGTAAGATCTGGTTTAATCAGATTTTGGAAAGTTTATATTATAATTGTATGAATTTTCTATCATTTTCTTGGTGTTCCCAATGGACACTTATTGTAGGTGGGCAGTTGTTTGGGTCTCCCAATTGTTTTAAAATGCTAATTTTCGGTTTAACCATGCTGGGCAACTATCTGGTAAACTCAGTACTATTACTGTAAATGACCATTAAAACTCAGACAAGTTTTATATCCACAATCATCCTGCTTTTATTACTGGAGTTATGGCCCCTTGCTTCCGTAATTATTTCAACTTACTACCCGAGTTAAATTATTAATGTGCTGGGATTGTGTACTGTTTGCGGTGCCCTTATTTTATTGGTTTGTTAAATGCTAACAATCATTGTATTTTGTAGATATCTTATTTTATAAAACTTTCATTTCAGGGTTTGTTTAATGCTAACTACAAAACCAGCAATATAATCCTTCATGGTAAACCAGTGCCACTTAATGCCAATCATACACATTTTGTATTTGTTGATGATGGATATAGGAACAGATATGGAGGTGTAGCAGAGTTCCGGGCCAAGTTAGAAAACAGAGTTCAGGAACCTGTAGAAGGTACAACACTCCTCCCCCCCAAATCTAACATGGAAATGATCAGTTGTTAGGTTGAAGTATAGTGCTATCAGAATTACCTATCTCTTGTTTTCTTAAATAAAATCCGAAAATTCTAATAGAGTTATAGAAATAATCAGTTGTTTTATTTGTAATATAGTGTAATCAGAATGACCTACTGATTAGATCTAATAAGCGCCCATGGTCATTAAATAATTAGAAAACTAGAGGGTCTGCTTACCAGGACCATATTACGAGTCCAAACAATGTGCATAAATGTACTGTAATGCTTTCCTGTAATGGGTTTTAGCTATTATACAGGACTGTAGGTGCTTGAAAAGAGAGGGGGCGCTTATAGGGACATGGGCACTTATTAAGTAGAATACGGTATCTCTTTGTTTTCTTTACTTGTTATCAGAAGCTTAAAATTGAAATTAAGTACAATGAATGTAATAATCTTAAACTAAAAAAATCTTTTATAAGTGTCAAATTCTCAATTGAACTCAATAATGCTTGTCATGTGTAAATAAAGGATTTTTCCCTAAACCATCCAAGTCCCAAATTTTCTTTTGTATAAGACTTGACAAATTTCAACGTTATAAAAAATACAATGATTTTCTTGTATCAATGAAATGTCATTCGATTCTTTCATGAAATGTAAAAGAAAAGTTTAAATCATGTCATCATATTAAAATGCAATGTTATCTATGAAATGTTCTATTTGACAGTGGGAGGTCTAGGTATTCCTGTTGTATTGGTTGTAGTAGAGGGTGGAGCAGACGCCATTGATGATGCCAAGAATTCTCTAATGCAAAACATTCCTGTTGTTGTTTGTGCAGGCACGGGTCGTGCAGCTGATTTGCTCAGTTATGCCTATCAACATGCACATAATGGGTACATGTTATTATATACTGTTGTACCCCCTTTTATTTATTGATTGATCTATTCATTCTCTTTAAAAAAAAAAAAAGTCATGTCAAGATTTACAGCACATGTATCAGTTTTATAATTTTGCAAACATAATTTTTTTGTGGCAACCAGCTGAACCTGCTACGAGGGTTTGGAAACAAGAAAAAATCATTTCTTTTTAAAGAAAAACATCAGAAAGCAAAACAATTGAAATGTCTATTCCCCATTTTGAGGTTTGGGATTCAGAGTTTTGTAAATCAATTCAAAGTTATTTTCATTACCTTTTTTTCACTTAAGTAACGCATTTGTGTTTTAACAGTGTTATAACCAAGGAACATAAGCTACGACAGAAGATAAGAAAAGCGTACGGAGCCAAATGGGCAGAAGAAAAAGTGGAAGAACTAACTCAGGGAATATTTGACAAAATACTCATTTGTATTGGTAAAAAGAGTATGGTAGGTGCCATGTTATAATGGATATGTTTATTTGAACCCCAATAAAATAAATATTCTTAGTACATTATATATTCCTTAGTTGTAATTTGAAGAAATCCTATTCATAGTGATGCCCCTTTCCTTAATTTTTTTCAACATAGAAATGGTGGGTTTTCCCACTCTTGTGAACACTACTATTTAAACAGTTTTCTACTGAATGTGTAGAAAGTTCTTTAGAATAAATGTATATATTTGTTAACTAGATAGTGAAGATTTGTGATGTGTACACTACAGATTTATGTCCCTTTCCTGCAAAAAACATTAATTTAAAATGAATAAATTCCATGTGTTTACCTTAATTTTTGTATATTCATGATACAGAATTGTATGTTTATTTTTTTTTTAAATTCATTTAACAGATGGTGGATTTCCAAATGAACAACCAAGAAGACTTGGACATTGCCATTCTTTCTGTGTTATTAAAAGGTTTGTGGTTTCGGTGGAACTAAAGAAAACACAATTTAGAAACATATTACAAACTAATAATAAAAGCTTTTAAAAATCACTATCAGATTAAGAAAATTTGATGCCCAGTATGATTTAGAAATACATTTCATATATTTTGATGCATGTAAATAATAATTTCACAGAATATGTAATTGTATGAATTAATATACAGGTAGTCCTGTTTTGAAGTATTTATCCAAAAAATTAGAATCACTATCATGATTAAATGTATTATATGCTGTAATGTATTATAATATATTGTCACAACCACAGCTTTAAAAATAGTGAGTATATTTATTGCCGAGGTATAGGTCAGCTTTCATTTCATAATTTTTTTTTTTTATAATTAATATTTTTTCTTTCTCATATCCTTATTTACAGCAAAGTCCAGCGAAGCTAATGAGAAACAGAGGCTTGACCAACTGAAATTGGCTTTAACCTGGGACAGAGTGGACATTGCACAGGAAGACATCTTTCGTGAAGATTGTCTTTGGTCAGCTGGTTAGTGTTATTTAATCTCTGCCGCTTAATTTGTGACCGTCCATTGTTGTTCATAACGCATGAATAACAACAAATAGAATGTCATTTCTTATATTTACAATTTTAGTAACACTCACTAATTTTAAAAATAGATATTTTCTGTAACATTTTTTAGTTTTAAATGGTCGCCCCTTTGTAAGATGGAACGTTCCAACGATTGAACAGAGAAGTGCAATCATTTATGACGTCACAGGGCTCACAGATCTAGAGTTCATTATGTTCATAGCATATGAATAACAACAGCACAAGTAGTGTCATTGAAAGGAAAACAATGCCAATTGTGAATATAGTACAATAGGTTTTTTCTTAAAAACATAGCATCTTTATCTATTTTTTGCTGATGGCTTGTTTGAAAGTTCTGTTTAATGAGCATACTTGTATACAAATAGTACTGGGTTGGGCCATGAACAGATTTTTTTTAAAAAAAAAAAGTGGATTGTGGAATTTTTGCTTTCTAGTATTCCTTGGTATAAAACATATTTTAAAACAGTTTGACAAACATATTTGAATATGAAGTCTGTTTACAAGCACATAATATTTAATTATTATGCAAAGAAATGCGTAAATACCATGATTAAGGTCCATGATTTCCGTTTTTTACCACAAATAAAAACAGCAACATGAAAGTAACTAGTATCCTTATTTTATACAGTATGGACTTGTTTTGTCTGTACTGTTCTTAATAGTAAAAATCAAAGATAATTTCTTAACACCATTGTATTAAAGGTGCATCGCCTCGTGTGCAAGAGGGACAGGTTCAAACACAGGTCAAATCTAAGATGTATAAATTAGGTAATCTTCTCTTCCTGCTCAGCACTCAGCATTCTGGGTAGGAGAAGGACTGGTTGACTTGGTGTCAAGATAATATGACAGAGTAAAATATCATTTCAATGTGTCTGCAGCATGATATTTCATTGAGACAGCACTATAAAGTCAACAACAGTGTGCAAACACCAGGGCATCTCTATATGACCTAAACATAGGTTGAAAGCGACGTAACCCCAAATAAAACAACAAACAAACATGTATTATAAGTACAAATGTACTGTTTACTTTAAAATATTGCAGGATCTCTGGATGAAATTTTGTTTGAGGCTATTCTGAAAGAGAAGGTTGAGTTTGTACAACTTATACTACAACAAGGTGTTGTCATGAAGGAGTTTCTCACAAAGGGAAGACTTAAGGAACTCTATATCAAGGTACATAAAAAGATAAGGGCTTGAAACTCACAAACGTAGAACTGAGAGGTGAGAGTTTGTAACACTAAGACTAATAGAATCTTTCACCCCTGGTTGTGAAGTCTGTGGGTGAAGATTTCTTTGTCTTACACAATATGGGGTGATTGATTCTTTTTCTCACACCTTTAACATTCTTAGTGTGGTAATAATAATAAAAGCGTTGATTGTATGATTTTTCCAGCAAATCCAATGCATTTTCTCCATTGATCTGCTGTTGTGACGTCATATTAATTGTTGACATGCCGTGATATTCATTGTTTTCATGATGTCATTGTCCATAATAGCAGTGTGTGCTTATGGCTTAAAACATGAGAAAACTCTGTCACAGGTGTGAGATATTGTTAGTTTGACCCACCTCTGCACTATATATAACTAACTACTGTCTGTATAAAATTTGTGTGTTCTATTTAAAATGTCAAAAATGAATTGCGTTTATTCATCACCCAAACAGGCTATGCAGTCAAAGAAAGTCAATGAGGTATTCTTTTCAAAAAATCTGAAAAGGTTTTCCAAAAACAAAGGTATATTTGAACTTTCCCAAGTTTCTAAGCTTGTGGAAACTTTCATGGACAAATATACAGAAGAATTTGAGCCAGAAAAAGAAGGTGGAGAGGACACAAGACTGTGTAAATGGCCGTACCGAGAACTACTCATATTTTCTGTTCTTCTATTAAAGTAAGTAAAACATTCTAAAACCAAGATTTCAGTTTATATATCTGTTCATTATAAATATCTGGCGTAGTGGCTAAAAATTGAGCATTCCCTTCATGCTGGTAGAAACGAACAGTTCATTAACAGTTGTATTCTTGTTAATTTCTTAAAAAATCCCATTAAATAGTGTGTTATTTAGCAGGCTTCTATAAATTTCAATTGATTAATCACCTGGAATATACCTTTATATATTATATTATATTATGTTATATTTTATTATTTTATATTACATTATATTACATAATATACTAGTTACATTATATTATATTATATGTCTATTTTATAACTTTAAATCTATATCATCTCTAACAAGTATTTTTGTTTTTAGACAAAAATTGGCTAAGTTTGCCTGGGAGATGGGGTGTGAACCTGTCACCAGTGCTGTGGCTGTTTCCAGACTGTATGGAACAATGGAAAGGCTTATACATCGTAATGAACAGTCATTTAAAGACAGAGTTTCAGAATATAAAGTGTAAGAATTTTTTGCTTTGCATGATTTAATTTATAAACCTGTTTGAATTTTATTGGAAATTTGGCACAAAAGATTAAAATGACTAGAAACAGTATTTTTATGCATTTCATAAAAAAGACAAGACTTATTGTATTATCATGTTGGCGGGTGATAGGGTGCATTGGCACACAGTTTCTGATCAATATCTTGAGAAATTAATAACTTCAAACTTCATGACAATGTTAATTACCTTTGACGCTTGGAAAAGTTTGATATCCACTATACCTCGACAGTAGTTAATGGAGTTGTGTGGCCCATTGGTTTCGGTAAAACAAGATTTCAACCCAATATCTCATTTAATTATTTATAAATGTATTATTTATCAGTCGTTTGCAGTGACCTTGTTCAATTATATTATGTATTATTGAACAAAGTCACAAGTCATAAAGCGTTTTCTTCGTGCCAGTAGGTAAAGTTCAAGTCCTAGCCAAGTCAAAACTTAAATCATTAAAATAAGGCGATGTTCTCGTTCCCTGCAAAGCGCTCAGCATTTCTTATTTCTGTGTAGGAGAAGGACTGGTGGCTTGGTGTCAGGATAATGTGACTGAGAGAAGTATCATGTCAATGTGCCTGTTGCATGATATTTCAGTGAGACAGCACTATAAAGTCACCTTATGTGTGCACTTTTACAAGCAGACACCGTCTTGATATGACCTATACATGTGTTAAAGGAATGTTAAACCCCAATAAAACAAACTAACAAAAGTCATAGTGGGAAGTTATCAGAATTGTAAATATCTCTGTTTCAACATATATTTTATTTTCAATATTTCTTTTGATCACAGTGAGTTTGAAGAGCTGGCAATCGATGTGCTGTATGAGTGTCATATCAAAGATCAGGAGAAAGCTATGATGTTGGTGGAAAGAAAATCTCAAACCTGGAGTCAGATGAGCAGTCTACAGATGGCAGCCTCAGCTAATTGTCAGGTATACACAGCAAATAACGTAGTTGACCTTATAAGTGCACAGGGTGCTTTAAACTTTGAAAAAGTACAGGGGCAATTTTAAGGACAATATTACGAGTCCAAACACTCGTAATACATGTACTACAATGCACTTTTATACTTTCACTTTCACCTCACTGTAAGCAACATACTTAGAAATTGTAAAAAAAAAACGTATATAGACAAGCTGTCGGTGCTTAAAAAGAGAGAGGGGCATTATAAGGTCGAATATGGTATGGTAAAAATGATCTGTATCAATCCAACATTTTTAAAATTCTATGTATGAAATACCCTTAAGGGGGCCACCACTTAAGTTTTTAGCTCGCCTGTTCGAAGAACAGAGAGCTATAGCGTTACCCCCGGCGTGAGCGTCAGAGTGAGCGTGAGTGTCAGCGTCAGCGTTAGCGTGAAAATGTTAAAGTTTTTGCTGCAAGTTATTTAGAAGCTTGCCATTCATTCAATATGTGTACTAGGATGCAGATATTTGGCATGAAGGTTCCTGTGGGGTATAATATTGATGTAGTGAG
>JAUMGZ010127545.1:0-17218 GCA_032359645.1 Pododesmus macrochisma
CCGAAGACTGTACAAAGCTTTGATTTTTAATATCATTCAATATGATACTAGGGACACCTATATTTAAAGGTGTAGCCGTGTCCGTGGCTCCACCAGTTCCCGACCTTTTTATACTGGGCGACGTCGGATCCAGTATGGTACCTTGATTTTTGTCTTTTGTCATGAGCGTTAGCTACTGGACGGATAATGACCTCGGGGATAGTCCACCGGCAGAGTCACTGGTCCAGGTATAATAAGTATGTAAAGCGAAAAACCAAGACGGTATTATCAACAGATCAACAGACCAAATTTTATTGACAAGCAAACAATAACTTCATCAACAAGTCACCATCAGAATGAAAACTGACTAAGTGGGTGATAGGACCTCGCTCTTGCCCAAGACCAAGCTTCGAATCTAAAAAATTAAAATCCAACACGGAACGACAAAATGCTCCTTTAGAGAATGCAAAAAGGTTGAACAGGTGAACGGAGTCCAAACATTCTAATCTAATATCATGCATTTAAACATAATACATAACCCTACTACATAAAGTAGTAAATACGAAAACCAAGACGAAATTCTCATGGAAATGGGCAGACAAAAGAAAAACGTGGGACGCACACAGAAAAAATAACCAAATATACATTTATCAACTAAAAAAGGAAACATCACATTTAACTCCTATTAACAAACTAGAAGCGAAACCAGGTGCTCGCGATATGGTAAGCGTTTCCTTCTGCAGTGATAACGAATTATGAATCAATACGCGCACAATATAGTACAGAAGAGGTCGTACAAACTTAAACATGAACGATAGTGCTTAGTTATTATATTAGTACATGATAGTTATGACAAATTAGCGATACGGTGGATGAGGATATTCACATTCAATCCTAGTAAAGATATACGTATAAGTTATATAAATAAATATATATTAGACCTCATATCACTCCGACTAGCATCATAACCGAATCCAATCTGACGAGGTTTACACAGGGTCTGTCATGAGTGCCATTTTAGTTTGTGTAGATATGAGGCTTTATATCTATAGAACAAAATGTTACATCCAGTGTTTATTAAAAAGTCTATATTGTAAAACTTTTATTTTATTTTGTTTGAATAATATGAATTAATACATACATCTTCCTTTTCCAGATCCGTCAATATCGATTGGTCACTCAAGGAAATTCCGTTTGAGTCGCCATACCAACTTCTCAAAACAGTTTGAACAGCTGTAGATCTTTTTGTGACAATGTGATCAAATGGCCGTATTGGTTTCACGGACGTTAATCCCATTCTATAAAAACAATGGTTAAAGAGCCATATTAATATATCTGTCCTGGTCAACTAGCCGCTGTACAAGTAGCTAGTATGTTCTTCAATAACATTGATAGATTTATGCCCTAAACCAGTTTACTTATACAATTTTTTTTCTGTATCGCAGTTCATAAGATCAAGTCTAATTCCAAATGCAAGTGTAAAAAACATTTCGAGTGAAAGTTGTTTTGTCTTCTATGATCTAAACATGAATAGAAAAACTCATGTCGAAATAAAATTACAAATTTGAGTTAAAATCTTCCCTATATATTTCAAGTATTAGTATATGCCACTAAATTCCATTTGCTTTACAAAATCTATATATACATACCTCTTGAGTTAGTATTTGACGGAGCCGGAAAGTCTTTGGATGAATATTTCATATTCCGTTTTCAAGAACTACTACATAAATGTTAAATCAATATTGTTACCTCAGGCTTCTATATTCATTGGCATAGTTCATGAAAGACATTATCTTTTTCCAACATTGATGGTATGATTTACTACTTCGTGAAGTATTGATTTGATGCTTTGATTTGGCGAGGGTTGTCATAGAATAATTGTAAAAAGTACCAACCAAAACGCATTATAATTAAAATATAATTTACGCACAAGGCACATGTTGTTTTGTGTTAAGATCAAAGGTGAAAACATGTATGCTTTGCCTCAGTAAGGAATAACACTTTACTCAAGTTTGACAGAAAGCATGAGCATGTATGAAAATAAATTAAAAGAGTAGACATAACAGGAAGGTTGTACGAGTTATCATCAACATATATTCCAACACATTGCAAGTAAACGAGAGGGATTTCTTATTGTGATTTTAAATTGAAGGTAAAATAACAACACAATCAGAAAAACATAAGACCAGAATGGAGAATCCCAGCATCGTCTAAAGTGAATACAAAATCTTAAATTCTGATTTAATATTTGTTGGATTTATTCACTGTTGGCTGCAAACTCTTAAAATCGTAAAAAAACCATTTGAACCGTCTATATTGGACAATATCTTCCAATGTTTCTGCCGAAATATTTGTCCTCTCTTCTCAAAATGATAATACAATTTCTTCGGAATGATCATTATGATATCAAATTACGTGACGACAATTCAAGATGTACTATAATGTTATATTATGCAGATAATGAATAATTATTCGACAGACTCGACCTACCGACAACTTGACTACAATCTTATGTAGGACAAACACATATTAAATATATTACAAGAAGTAGGCGTTTCAATAGCTAATCACATTTTTATTTTTTTAAATATTATTTAAACTAACCTTGGACTGGTTCGAGACCAATAAAATTGTATATAATGACATTTACAAATACTTTTACTCGTAAAATGTGTTGGTATGTCGTACGTTTTGCTTGATTAACATTCCTGAAAAACACCCGTGGTAGAGTGGTATTATTTTGTCATTTATTATGTTTATAATGCTATTGATTGTTAACATTAACTAAATAATTGTTTATAAACATGTGTTAATTTGATACACATAAGTGAAATCGTGAATGCACTGACAGGTTTTCTGCCTTGGGGAAATCTGACTTTAGTTTTGAATAATAGAAATCATATATGCATATTGTTTCAATCAAAAAAAAAAAATCAATGACAATTGGGATAAATGACACAAAAAAGACAGACCAACACTGATCACTTCAAACAAACAGTATGAGTGGAATAAACAGAACGGGACACGATAACAATAGCTGCATCAAACAATCAAGCACAAGAATGTAAGGTAATAAAATGAACAATTTCCAAAAACAAAAACAAACTATTGAAATTAAAATAGGACACGAAGCACAATTCCAATCAGTAAACCATGCTTCTTGAGCCATTAGCCTTTCTACTGCCCAAGTTAGACAAGCATATTAATGCTACTTAAGCCATTAGCCGTTCTGCTGCCCACGTTAGACAAGCATATTAATGCTACTTTAGCCATTAGGCTTTCTACTGCCCACGTTAGACAAGCATATTAATTCTTCTTGAGCCATTAGCCTTTCTACTGCCCAAGTTAGACAAGCATATTAATGCTACTTAAGCCATTAGCCGTTCTACTGCCCACGTTAGACAAGCATATTAATGCTACTTTAGCCATTAGCCTTTCTACTGCCCACGTTAGACAAGCATATTAAGAATTGTGATATGTAATATTACTTAAGTATCGTCTTATCCACAAACAATTAAAACACAACATCAAAAGTCGATCATCGTGACTTTTCATCGTTTTTTCATTGTTTACTAAATACCAAATTACGTTTAGTGGGTCCGTAATAACAAATTCTATATCGATCAAGTTTGGAATTATCATTTTATAAATATATATTTTGTAAGGGGATGACAAATGATCCTAGTTTAAATTTATTGTATGTTCTAACGTTAAGTCGAACATCGGTATCTGTTATGTGGAGTAAATACAAGTATTAGTATTGATAAGCTATACACAAACAAGCCAAATTATTGAAACCGCGTTATTGACATTTAAATAAGACTAATTACCAAAGCGTTGGCCGACAGCAAAGATTTCGTCGACATACGCAAAATACACAAAATAAACATCGATAAAATGACAATTGGTATTGATTAAAATTACAGATAGTTGCAATAAACAAATATAATTCGACGCCAGTACGAACGGGGCGCATAAAGGTAAATCAAAGTCATAAGTAAAATAGTAAATACGAAAACCAAGACGAACTTCAAAAGCCATAATTCCCTGGACGTGGGCAACAAAAGGAACGCGTGGGACACTCACAGAAATAAAGAACCAAATACACATTTATTAACAAGCAAAGGAAACATCACGAGCTTCTTTTAAAAAATCTAGAAGTGAAACCAGGTGCTCAGGATATGGTAAGCGTTTCTTGCTACACATGTGGCACCTGCCGCAATGGTTCCGTGTCATTCAGGTATATGACAAACCTTTCCACTGTTTAAATTTAAAAAAAAAAAAAAAAAAAAAAAAGCATATGTCACCATAAGAAATGAAACAATTTTGTTTTTTTTAATTTCTGGATTCTGCTAATACTTTTACTGAGAATCAATGTTTGTAACCAAAAACAAAATCAATTATTAATTGAATTAATATAAATTTAAACTATGGCGTAGGAACTATGTCTGTAATTATATCAGAATCAAACATGTCAAATCCCCCAGTGTATCATGATGGTGGCCATACAACTTCCTGAAAGCAGACCGAAGTATGAGTAGTGTATAACCCTGCCTCAAAAGTTCAACAGCAATCCTCTAGTGACAAAGTCTTTGAAGTGAGAACACGCTCTTGAATAACGAATTAGCTGTGACACATAAACTTCATAAGCAGGTGAGGAGGGTATGTTGCTGTCTAAGAATAGGAAGTTGACAATGGAAAAACTGAAGTCGTCACGTTTGTCATAAAGTTTAGTGGAAAACGTACCATTCGTGTCGATGTTTAGTAGGAGGTCTAAGTATGAGGCAGGAAAGTCGGTGTCAGTAGTGTCTTTTATTTCGAGCTCCGGAGGATATATCATGTTCACGTAATCGCCAACATGTTTATTCTTCAGTGACAAAACGTCACCTATGTAGCGAAAAATGAAATTAAAAGACTTTGCCAACTCTTGGAACTGAGTAGCTTTTGGAGAAATTCTGCCTCATACGAATACAGAAATATGTCCGCTAGTAGCGGAGCGCAGTTAGTCCCCATGGGAAATCAATAGAAGAGATATAGGTATTGGTTTTAAGTAAGTAAATCGAAAAACCAAGACGATATTCTAGGCCGTAAGTCCATGGACATTGGCAAACAATACGAAAACGTGGGATGCACACAGAAAAATGAACCAAATATACATTTATTAACTAAAAATGCATCCTTAAGGGAAATGCGAAAACTACGCTTATTCTTAAAACATTTCTGACTACAATTTAGATAAGAGAGAATAACATGAGTTTGTTTATTAGGAAACATTTTTTTCATCAGTATATACGTAAGCCTATTCCGGTAAATTTAAGTGTGATATTTTTTTATTTTTTTCGGAAAAGCACAATGTTTTGATAATACACGCAATTACTGTTGCAAACAACATAGTACTTTGCAAACAAATATTTTCCTTCCGATTTAAAGCAATACATAATTTGCAAATGAAAGCAATAACTGTGGAATTTAATGCAACATGGTGTAAATCAGCTCCCAGCGACTCTAAGGACAAATACGAGAAAAAAGGGAAACAATCTGTGTCTATAAGTCATATATTATTGATTGCATTTTTAATTTTTAGGCTTAGTGCATGAGGAATCTTGTTAAGGTCTAAAAAAGATGGCTTGTTATGCCCCAAGGTTACTTTATATGCAATCATTAAGCTAGTTATACATCAGTTGTTGCACCACATAATTTAACAAATCTGAATCGCCTTCTACCTGGGATGATTCTTTACATGTGATGATGAAATTGGTTTGTTTTAGAGTAGAAATTGATGATAATCATGTAAAATATTATCGGTAGACAGTGACGTACGGTATATGCACAATTTCACTATGGTCTAGATGGACTTCAAATATTCTGCCTTATGCATGTGAAGTGTACATAGAAATATTCACACATACTATAGTCATATTTGCTTAATTTGCTTTCCTGTTGTATTTTGTAATACAAATTATTACCTTCAACGCTTAATTCAGTGCTAGTTTTCTGTGTCTTGGCTGTACCAATCCCCCTTGATGTAACGTATGCAATGTTGTCAATGCATGTAGGGTTATACATTGTCATCTGGTAATGTATCATAGAGTTATTACCTATCTGGATACGCAGCCGTCCAGGGTCGACCTCTTTCATACTGTACCCGAATTCAGCAATATTACTATTGACCAGCACTTCTTGTGTAGACGGGTAGTGAATTTTCACCACTTGAAATCTTTGATCGTCACCAGGCAGGCATATATAACAATCCTCGGAGTACGTTTTGCCGTAAGTAACACTTACTTTGGAAGGACACAAGTCATCTATTCCTAAAAAGAAAATAAATAAAACCAAGTTTTAACTTGATTTTGATAAAGTAAATTCACAATATTCATTAGTAAATGTTATTAATGCTTAATGATGAACAACGCTTATTTATTATAGTTTATCATCGAGATATATAAATGTGTACAGGAGATAAAACCATATTTTTACTTTTTCTCAACTAGCGATAAAAGCACAGATTACATCACATGCTTATACTTAATGCACTGAGATTACAGGCAAAACATTACAGTTGATAGTATCTAAAGGAAACTAATTTTTGTCATCCAGCAACATCATAATTGGGGTCTCTATCTATTAAAACATGTACGCAATAGTGAACATTCATTCTTTGTATCAATGAAATATATTAGATATTTATGAAAACAGACGTTTGAACACCATCTATGTATATATCGATGTAACAAATCAAATGGTTGCCTACCCAAAACATTCACAGAGATTATCTCTTCGCTCGTATCGGAATAGATGAGTTTCCAATCTCCAATGTCAGCACAGGAAGCTATTCTGATATCTATGTTTGTTTTTACAATACCATGACTTGTTGACAATCCAATAGACGTAAGCCCATTCTCCAACACATGTTTGGTTGATGTGAGGTTTTTGAAATCATGCGAAAACCCTCCACTGAAGACTACCCTCACCCAATTGGCACCACTGTTGTTCATTAATTTGTTACATGCAAGGGATATGTTGAAGCCTTGTGTAACAGAATTATTTCGCTGACAAACTGTAATCGTAATTTAGCGCCCTTTAGTTAAGTTCATACTACATGTAAATGCAAATAAACTGACTTAATTTTGATTTTGCACAATAACAAGGCCAATACTGGACAAACCTTGCATCGCCGAGGCACAATAAATTTGGAATTTCCATCAATAATTTATTTCCAGAAGAATAAATTGTCAAAAATATTTTCCTGGTTTTAAAATTTAAAACCAATATATGTAATTTGAATATTGCAAGGAAGAAGCAATGCGTTGTGAGTCAAGTGTGTAACACATGAACATATATATTCACAAAAAGGTGTATAATTGACAATACTCAACACATGGTAAATCTTAAAAAAAAATGTAATGAAGGTTTTCCAAAGTGGAAGGTGCACAACTTCATGCGTTCTATATATTAAAAAACAATGTTCAAAATTTGTTGAAAAATACAAAAATGCAATTTGAAACATGCCACCAATAAATATGAACAAACACGAAGATCTTCGCACATCTCAAACTGTTAACAAACGAAATGCCGTTGTGTAAATGTAACACAAATATCACGGGAAAATCCATCTGAAAAAGAGAAGAAATAATAACTATATACTCGTATGCAACATACATTTAAAGTTAACTTTGCTTGAATCCACCTTGTGAGTTCCATTTGCGACTTGTACCATTGAGTTTGGAGACATTTTAACGTAGTCCGTACTCTTAAATTCTTCCATTGGCATGTCATGAATGCAGCCGACTTTTTTACTCAGATATATATTTTCCAATTCACACGTCATTGGGTATGTCGAACTTGCATCTTCAATAAAAGCAAGCAAATTGATTCCAAAAATTTCGCAGACACTCGAACTTGTAGCGGCGAATCGTATAAAGTAGTTTGTACCCGACTTAAAGGGTATTTTCTCCGCTTGGAAGGAGGCCGTTGGGTCTGAAATATAAACATAGAGGATATGTAATGAGTCTATTGCAGAGAAGTTTGATGAAACGAATCATAAGTATTTCATTTTAACGAGCCTTGGCCATCACTAGTTTCATAAATATTATTAATGCAATTGAAACGAATTTTAGATCTTTTTATCATATGACTCATATTAAAAGCGTTCTTTTTTATTTGATCGTAAAAATGCTTTAAAATGTGTCGTCATTTAATAAAACTATACTCATATGATAAATTAAAACACGTGACATTAACGAATATCTCAGTGTCAGATTGTCATCGCCAGTGTGATAAATCTATCATTTAATCGTAAAGGATAATTCTAACTTACTTTATTTCCTTCTCGGCAACTTCTGAAAACTTTCTTGTTATTCAATTTACAATGCTGATGAATTGTTTTCATGATTAGCCATGTAACATGATTTGGTCCGAGATTTATTGAGGTTATTGGAAACGCAGGTTAATCATCTATGTAATGCAAAACCTGCTAGAAGTCAGACTTTTCTGCATTTTAAATTTAGAGTTGAAATAAACTTTACAGCACATACATAAGGAAGTGTAAATTTAGGAGTGTTTGTTTGTGTAATAAGGGCTTAACGTCACTTCCAGAGTATTTCACCAATATCGTGACATTAATTTGTTTGTTGGGGTTTAGCGTCCCTTTAATTAATGTATAGGTCATATCGAGACGGTGTCTGCTTGCGGCAGTGCGCATCTATGGCGATATTATATTGCTGTCTCAATGAAATATCACACCACAGACACATTGATTTAATACTTTACTCGGTCACATTATCCTGACACAAAGCCAACCAGTCCTCCTCAAACTTAGTATTTCTGGGCGCTTATCAAGGAGCGAGAAGATTGCCTAATTTTAAAGTCATAGGTTTTGACCCGACCGGGATTCGATCCCATGACCGTGGATTCTAGCACCATTCTACCAGCACGAAGCGAGTGCCCTCACTATAAGCCACCGCGCTGGTTCTTGACAATAGACAACAACCAATTGATAGGACAGGAAGAGAAGTGGCGACAGGAACGGGACATAAATGTAATAGAGATAGTTCAAAAAGAAGGGTGAACCCATACAATGGCGTTGTCGCCTACTCTTCTAGCCAACTGTACATGGGGATTTTTATAGTGCCAGGGGGTTAAGCATCCCTGTACACGGGACCGGCAGCTTCATTAGACAATGGTGAAATTATTGGTGAAATAAGTTAGCGCTCTTACCTCTCGGTAAAATATGCCTACTCGACAATTTTAGGCATAAGAATTATTTAAGAATAAATACCTTTTATAGCAACATCAATAATTTGTCGTTTAAGCGATTGGTTGTTTTTGTCGTAGAATTCTAAGACAATAGCTTTTCCACTTTCACATGCCGTTTTCCAGCACTCTTCAGTTCTTACGTCGACGTATGTACCGTTAAGTTCTAGACGTAGTGTACAGTTTGTTGAATTGTCTTTGTAAGCTGAATTTTTCTCTATATCCACATTGTGAAACGTTGTTTTTTTACCAGTCTCCATTATTTGCTGGACATCATTATATGTGATATATTCTACTTGAACAAGATCACCTAGAATCAGCCGGCAAGCAATATCGGGTCCATATCCTACATTCGCTTCCGAATGTGTGCATTCTGCTGCAAAATTATTGTTAGCTGTGACTAAATAACATGTTTTTAACTATGTGATTGAAACTCAGAGCGCATTAATTAAAAAAAAAATTAAAACAATTTGTTGCCCCAACAGCCCTAGCAAACAAGTGTTATGAAAGCTTGGTCGGGGAGTCCTTGGCTTACTCGCTGAACAAGTCTGTGTATATCATGAATTTAATTAATTAACTCTCGCAGCATACTGACGGCAACATACATGTACACACCCTTCACCTCTATTACACTTTCAAACATAATATTCTTTTGTTTTGCATTTACACAAAACAATTAATTTATTGAGATACACTAGATATTGAAAATCAGCGAAAATATGAATCTTAACAATAGGTACTAACTTATGTTTGATACACAGCCAATTGTTCCAAACGTTAAAGTAACGTTGAAAGGATTTAACGTTAAATAAATGTTAAATTAACGTTAAAATAACTCTAAGTTCACGTTAATTCACTCGAACATTAAGTTAACGTTCACGTTAAATTAACGTGAATAAATTAACGTTAATTCAATCTACCTTAAAACATTTAGTTAATAAATATATATATGGTTCATTTTTCCGTGTGCGTCCAAGGTTTTCTTATTGTTTGCCAATGTCCATGGACTTATGGACTTAGAATATCGTCTTGGTTTTTCGATTTACTATTTTGTTAACGTTAAATTAACGTTAATATTTTTTAACACAACTTTACTTTAAGATAAAATTAACATGATCAAATTCACATTGTGAATTCACTCAGAGTTTTTTGCACGTTTATTTAATGTGAAGTTTGTAATGTTACATTAACGTTAAATTTTGAATGAAAAGTCGCCTCATTTTCAACGTTGTCTCAGATATGAGCCCGCAACTCGTGACGTCACCAGAAATGTAACCCAACGTCAACAGGAGCAAACAGACGAAACAATTCAATGTAAGGGCCGGATGATGTTGCCAAAAGTTAATCGTGTTTCACGTTTGTCAAAGCAGACACACATTCAGGGGATAACACAACTTTATATACTATATCACAAAGCATTTGAAGGAAGCTCAGTTGTTAGCGATCCCGCTCGGTAATGCAATGGCTGCGGGATCGAGCCAACACGATACCAGTCTGTGTTTTCTTTCAATGTTTTTTCTTATACTTTTTATCACAATTTAGTCTTGATCTTAACGTTTTTATACAAAATCAGACAAAATAATGAAAACACATTTCTTTACACATTGTCATAGGAAATTCAAACCTCTTTCGATCTAAAATTAATTTTCAAACATATTTTTTGTCAAGCAATGATTTTTTGTAAAAATTGAATAAATTAACTAAAACTATTTTGATTTGGTGTTAATTTGTTAACATTATCATTATCGTTGACAAAACAGGAAAAAACAATATATGAGCTAGGGCGGGTAAACAAACAACTGTGGATTATTTATTTACAATGTCAAAGGACACCCACTGTATTTTGTCAATTGTATATAAATAAGAGAAGTTATTTCTCGAAGTCAGTTTTCACTTTACGATCGCATAGAAATGCTCCAAGACTTGTCATTTCTTGTTATTCGAAATTCTCTTGTATCTAGTTGTATTGATACAAATTCTAAAAATAGAATACAAATTCGAAACTATGCATCTTAAAAATGATACAACGCAAAGTACTAATTAAACATTTTGGATTTTAAATGTGTCTGTTATAAATGTGAACAGTTTGAGAAAAATATACTCAAAACTGCATGCAGGAGATTAAGATTTCACAAACTCAGTACTGCATGTACATGTAAATAAAAGTGTAAAAAAATGACTAAGTTCAATACATAGGACGTTTTCTAAAAATTCACCAAAACTTTCAAAAAGGAGAGGTGCACATCTTCAATGTGTCATTAATAAACTGAACTCTAACAGCCTAACAGTCTACTATGCCTATTTAGAATAAGCAGTGAGCAAGTCTTACAATTAGGTAAGTGGTCCATTCAAAGTACAAAACTAAGTTTGGGGACCAAGCAGCATCATTTGAACAAATCTGAACCCCCTTTCCCTATGCATGCCTTCTACCAAGTTTCGATGAAATTAGCCCAGTAGTTTTGGACAAGAAGTCGAAAATATGAAAACGCAACATATTTGCTATATAGATATAGTGTTGAACTTTGACCCTAAAACATATAACCTAATGTTGATCCCAGGATGAACAAACTTGGTTATTCAAGCTCTAACGTCACTGCATACCAACGCATTAAGCACTATGCCATCTAGTTTATAAGAAAACGATTTTTGAAGATTTGTTAAATTTCTCCACATTTTGGGCCCCCAAAGGGGCGCCCTCTACGTGCTGATCCCAAATCATTTGAAGAAATCTGAACGCCTGAGTTCATATACATTTAAATCCCGTTAACATATTTAACGAATGATCTAGGCCATTTCGTGATAGTAGTTAACGTTCGTGATTTGTGTGGTGCATTTTAAAGGCAATTTGGTGTGTTATTTTCAGTTTTTGGGCCAACCGTATGACAATTTGCAGTATTTAAGTGATTTTTAGTGTGTATATTGTAGTTATTACCTGGTATTTGCAGGTCGTCATCTGTTAGTGTCAAACGCCAAAGCCCTACTACCAGTGAACTCACCAACAAAACAACTACAGCAACTAAAAGTACTTTTTTACACTGAAATGTGATACACAATTCATTACAAATTGCTTAAACAAACTATCAAACTTGTTTCACCTATAAACTAAATCCAACTATTTGTCATTTAATACATTTAATTAAGTTATAATGTGCCTCCAGCATACATGTAATAAGGGTAATACATTAAGTACGGTTACATTGAAATACCAATACTGGCTTAAGATATTTTAACATTGATGACGATATTTCTTCGCCAGAGGATTTCCTTTTTCACGCTTGCTCCTTTCCGTTTATACATGTACATGTGGCAGCGGCTACAACTCCACTTTTGGTCCCTAACTTTTCTCAACCAAAATAAAATGTAGTATCTTATTGAGATATCAAAGGTTTTAAAAAGTATTTTGTATGTAAAAGTAAGTCTGGGCTCAACCATGCATCCATCGCATTTATTGCATCTATGTTTGTAGATGGGTCAGCATATACATTTCGTTCATGCTGGTTTTATTTACATTTATTGATGATCTCGGATATCGACATTAATTAGTTGTACAATACCATAAGTTAAAGTTCCTTGATATCCCAAACTCGTAAATGTAAATCAGTATTTAAAATGAATCAGTATTTTATTTTGTTATTATACACACCTTTGTCTTACATGTATTTATCGGCCTCTGAAAGTACGAAAAAGCAATAATTGAAATAAATTCAAAACATAACAACTCAGTATGGTTTGATTAATAATTGTATTTGAATAAAGAATATTCCGATAAACTGGAAGATTTAATAACATATACATGTAATTAACCATCAGCAGTACTCAAAATTATAAAAACAATAAAAAACCAGGGTCTGACGGATTTTCAGAAGAATTTTTTTTAAAAAAATTTAAAAACAGCTAGGTCATTTTGTAATTTGCTATAGAGGGCCATACATATTTGATATATAAAAGGCGAATTATCAAACACTCAAAACCAAGTATAATTAATTGTCTCCCAAATCTCCTTTGAACACTGTTTACGAAATAGCGTCAGGCTCTATTGCTCAACGTCTTAAAAACATACTGTCAAAAACTAATACATATAATAATATGTATATTTGGTTATTTTGTCTGTGTGTGTCCAACGTTTTACTTTTGTTTGCCCATGCTATGGTCTTACGGCTTAAGATTATCGTCTTGGTTTTTCGAACTTACTACTTTTTTAATTTGCGATTTAGATTTAAAAGTAAACACACTGAAACATATACGCGTTTGATAAAATTCATCAATTAACGGAAAGCCGTTAATATAGAGAACTATTCATCGTTGATTTACTGACAGTTTACATTCATGACAAGGTAATCATATAGTCAGCATTAATAGGAAATTAACGAACTGCACATCGCAGACGGAAACAGTTATAGATCAGATATGCAATGTGATTAATGTTGCAAGTTAAAATGATCTTCTATCAAAGTGCTCTCTGAAAAAGTAAAAATCATTGAATATATATATATGATCTGCTGTCAATTATGGTTTAAGATAATCCGTCTTATATATCAATATTATCTCAAAACTTGTTATGAGGTCTTTTTTTAACCGACTATAGGATAATGGCGACTGAAAAGACACGTTTATTGAGCAGAATGTGGATTTGTATGTTATAGGACTGATCATTGCTTGTTTTAAATGGTTGGCATTTTCAATGATCGCCGATAATTTTGATTCAGATTCGATTCTTACTTACTTTATAGAAAGAAATCCAAAAATGAAAATCGAAGTACTTCGTATTTAGACTTTGTCTTTCAAGTGAAAGTTTATAATATTGTTATTTATGTAGTTTTTGTTTGTTTAATGTGCTGCATCACTCAGACACATGTCTTTACGTGCAGCATGATAATCTTATTGAACTAATGTAACAATCACAAGGTACAATGTACTATACATTCTCTTGTAACATTACCGTTTTGAATATATTTGATGTGTAATTGGTGTTTATTCAAAAAGCTAAATGAAGCCAATTAGGCATCCGTGAGAAAATAAAATATTCAAGATGACAATCAATAAGGCTGCACATTATAAATACACTTGTTTGCCTATTTTATTGCATTTGAAAATATAAAGTCTCGATTTTGATGTCTTTTAATAGTATTGTTACAGGTTCGATTTAAGGGCATATCGTTTTGTTAGCAAATATGATGTCACAAATTTGCAAATATAATTGTTAAAACAAGAACAAAGGTTAATGACTAACAAAGTTATTAAAGGAACAACATGAACTACAACAAGGTACAATCAAAACTTTGAAATGGTGAACACGTGATGAGGCAAAAAGTTGGTCTTTGAAATAATGTCAGATTAGTCAAATATGTTCATTAAAACTATATCCTTGCGATATGGTCATGATACATGAGGATTGATTGGAATAACACCAAGTTCTTTATGGAACGCCAAAGTAACATATATTCAATTATGTACATAAATCTTCAAATGACTGAGTCTATTTTCAATTGTTTGAGGTTCAAAACTTCAATATAATTCAAGATAAGAATATAATATATTGCAAATAAAGGTATAATTCACCTTATTAAATTAGAGTTAGGTTCAATTAAATTGAATAAAGGTACAAGACGATTTGTACTTACCTTTATCTTAAATGTGCCTTTTTCTAAATGCATTGTACTGATTTAAAAAAAAAAAACCTCTTCATCTGTTTTGACGACATATATGTAATCCTATATATTGAACCTATCTTATCATTTAATAAGAAACAAGTTTTATCTAACTGAAGATAGATTCAATTGAGTTAAGGATATCTTCAATTAGATTAAAGATATCTTCAATGCTCAAGTTATTTTAAGATATGCTGTATTAATACATAGGTCGAATTAAATTGTAGATACGTTCAATTGAATTACAGATAAGTAAAATTTATTCAAGTTAAAAGTTTTATTCAATTGAACCTATGTTCATTTTTGAACTAGGCATACACACTTGAATATATGTTAATTTGGCTTTCCAAAGTCCATCTGTCCAGAATATTAAAAAAAGGCCCGAGTACAAACTCAGACTCATACTCAAACTAAGGATTTCAAATTATGATCTGTATTACCGACATGTACGATTATTTATCAGAAAAAAAATGTTTAGAATATCATCAGAAAACTGTTGGAAACTTCACTTAGTTCAGCCCTTATAATAAATGTTTTAATAACGATGTTTAAATTCCTGAGGATACCAGTGATCACTCGAAGTCACCATACACAAGGAGGAGGCCGATAACGACAATCGAATCAGACACAGAAGACTAATGCTGAACGAGCTGAAGAAGACATAATGTATCAGCAAAAATATACTCACAATTATATTTTACACCATTTGTTACCTGCTCAGGCCTGATTGTGATTCGTTGCTAAATCTAGCGGCTTAGGTAATGCAACAAATAAACAAAGAAAAACAAAACAAACGAAAGACCAACAAACACGAGAAATTATGTATTACATTATCTATTACAGAAGTTATTGAAAAGCTACGTATACCCGTACTGTTTTTGCTAGTTAAGTAAGAAGTGCAACTGGCAGCATGTCTGATATCAGGTATGGTGATTGGTTTGCAAAAACGGGAACAAAGAGTCTAAGAGACTGCTAAACTACAAACTTTACCAACAACAAGAGAATTTTCCCCAAAAATGTCAAAAGACTCCTTTCATGTCATTTTTATGGAAGAGGTCAATGGAAACTGATCTTCGACCTGATCTTGAGCAACAATGTAACATAGTTTGTGTGGATCAATGGTACACAATCTAGATGTCTTACTCAAGTGACAGTTACTGAAGAAAAAACTCTAGCACCTGCAGATGTGCTTCAGAAGATCTGTTTTATATCTTCTGCAGACCAGCCATGTTAAACAGCAAGGTGTGAATGTTATTCAGCTGCACAGCTATTATGCATCGTAAACGATTTGTGATGCGTAACGGTCAGAAGGAGTTGACAAAAGGTCGCAATGTTCTTAATGAGGATAGAAACGGCGAAAGTCTGAACGAAAACCAAGAAATAAAATTTAACTGCAAGTTAACATGGAATATTTGCTTCTTTGTGAATAAAATTGTTTTATTGATTTATTATTAGTAAACCTTGCTTCCCTTAACTCTTCAATGTATTTTCTCATATTTTGCTCTTTTAAGAAGTACAACTTTTGCCACAAAATAGACAGTACAGTGTAAAAAGTGCACTCTTTACTTACCGGAGGATGTATAATAATTTCATCTGAATCATCTGTTCTACCGCTGTTCACTGAGCTCTTAAAGAAAAAAACAGTAAAGCATATTGTATGTAACAGTTGTCAGAAATATGTCTTTTAAATATCTAATAATGGGAACTCTAACTCACAGTCTGTTGTATTAGGGCCCTAATAATTGAATTCCATCAAACTGAATTACAGTTCCATGTATTGGTGCTTTCCTGACACTTCACTTTTCACAAACTTGACAAGTCTATCACTGAATTTATTTATATTCACCAAAATAATGTTCCTCTTCATATACTTAATTATTTACACTTCACATGTCTGCTTTACAATTACCAATCACTATGTATATGTTGCTTGACACATGTAGTCTTTGGAATACTATAAATGAACTTTTTATTTTGTCCTAATCAAAACTCTTACACCATTCCTGTCAGCTCCTCAGTTGGATTATCACTGAGCTAGCATCACTTACATTAGTTTCGTATTTTTAACTTAATATTAGTTTTAGTCGATTACTTTCATAAACAAATTAAACTTGCAATTTACCTACTATTAATTAAATGTTTCTGATATATAATATGAAATAAGTACATATACTAAATTCGAAGCAATGTTCAATTGTTTGTTTAATTAGGGCTTAAAGTCACGTCCATAATGTTTCACCGATATTGTGACACAAGACCAAAGGAGAAAAACAGTATGAATAGGATCAACAGAACGAGAGGCATTGACAAACAAACAATAACTGCGTCAAATAATGAAG
>JAUMGZ010127656.1:0-29703 GCA_032359645.1 Pododesmus macrochisma
ATTTGTGTATTCAAATTTATGGGCGCTAGTAGGAATATACGCTATATATATATGGGTAAGTTAGTTGAAACAAACTTTATCGTTTTATCTTGTGTTGTTCAATTTACATTTCAAGTACTAAAACCTTTACTTTTTCTTTTTCATTAACATAAATATTTCGAGTTCAATACACATATCTCTTCTATAAAAAAGAAAAAAAATATCTGGATACTTTACATTTTAATTTTGATATTTTATGCATAAATTTTTATTAGTTTTTTTTTATAAAAACATAAACTGTTTGTGCAATAGACATTTTTACCTTAAGGAGATCTTTGTGCTTGGAGGATGAATGTGTTGCATTTGATGCTGTTGCCGTCGAGGACGACCTTGAGGATGAAGATGAGGATGAGGCTGTTCCATTTTTCATCTGTGAGAGGAGGGAGGTAGTATACTTAGAGGAGGATCTGGGGGAGTGTTTTACTTTTCCAGACAATAAACTGATTCCAGTTGATCCTGACATAATGGTAGAATGACTTGACTTTTTGGCTACACTTGTACTGACTGTTGTTGTACTGTCTGTTGCCATTGTGGTGGTTGCCTTGGTAACAGTGTTCTTTGAGGATGACTTAGATGATTTTGGTGATGATTTAGAGTTATAAGCTGTAAATGAAAGAATTATGAAACTTCAAAATTAGTTGCAAATTAAAGTTTTTATGATACTACTGAATTAGTTACTAATTATGGTGTTTAGGAAGCGATACTGATTAAATATTTTTTGATAATCAAAAACATATAAAAATCATGGTCCTGGGAGTGCTTAAATGGTTACTGTTAATCCAGCTGCCAATTGTAAAACTGCATATACGTTGTCATCAAATATATACAGCATAAGCACTTGTTCTTTATCTTAATTTTCCATGTATTCATATTCTTATGACAACGGTGGTACAATTATTTCAAAAACATTTTAGCATTGTAATATGTTAAGACATGAAGACCAACTTTTCATTCTTTCTTTTCCATTGTTGGTCCTGTCTATTCAATTTGAGAAATTGCTGGTTGATTATTTTCTGAACATTAAAATCCTATAGAAAAAAATGTTTACACCACAAATAACATTGAACAAAATATCTAACTAATACTTAAAAATTTCTTAAATATTGAAGACTCATTGAGTTGTCTCCCTGCCCATGCAAAATTTTACTTGTCAAAATTTACAAATTCATGAATATGAAACAAAACTAAATTTTGACTTTTAGTTCCAAATTTTGTTCAAGCAAAAAAATGAAAATACAGTGACAAAAAATAATAAGTCATGAAAGCTTATGGTCATGCATTGAAACTGTTATGACTTATATCCTCAAAAAGAGGAATATGACATCAAAAAACACTATGAAAGCAAATTGTTTGGACAAAACAGAAAACCTATTGCTTTGACATGATATTAAGATTTACTACGTAAACTTAAAGTTGTAAATTAAAATGGTTTCATCCTCATGCTGCTAAGGGGGCATTGGAAACAAATCTTTCTTTTTTAAAAAAATAAATAAAATATTTGTGATTGTAGAAAAGAGGTGATGTGGTGAATACCCAAATCGCAAAGTGGAAAATTAACAATTATTGATTTAAATTTTACCATTTTTCATAACGAATATAGAAAAATTCTTGACCTGATTTAAATCTTATCCAATAAAATCTTCTTCTCTTCAATTTAAATATTCATATTCAAAAAAAAAAAACCAATTGTATGCTATCTTTTGGATAAAAAAATTTTATACCTAAATTAGATTTCAAAACTTCAAAACGTGTATGGCATCTTTAAATTATTACCATTAAAATTCTTAATGTAACTACTTTTTTAGTTCCCAATGTCCCTGTTTTACAGGAATCGCTTAACACCGACAATAATAAAGTTCAGGGAGGATAACTCTTACAATCATCGTTGAGGTCAGTTTTACTGAGGTCAGGAACAGAGATATCTAGAGAGGCCCTAGAAGGGGCCATATCCAGGCTGAATATAGGGCTCTGTACAACAGCACTTCCTAGAAGTCAACAAGTCATTTAATAATATTAGATCAGCGGAAACAGCCAACTTGTAAGTTTAACAAGTACAAAAATAAGTCCAAACTTCAAAAATTAGTTTTTATGGTTAAAATATCACCATCTTCCAATAGATAATAGCGAGCAGTGACTAAGGTTTTAATTAAAGTTTTGAACATAGCTTGAACAAAACAATCAATGTGGAGTAAAGAAAACAATGCACAGAAATCTTTTGGTGAAGTTTTGAGGCATAACAATCTCTATATGTCTGTGATAAAATAATCAGAATTTTTCTGTTAACAGAAAACAATAAGGACAGTGCTAGTCTCTTTTAAGATGCCATAATTTGTGCCTCAGAAACGATTCAAACTGCTTTTTTCATGTCTCTGCATCCATTTTACCTGCTGAGGTTGTGAGTGACATTGGGAGATGTGCTAGCGCCCCCTCCCCAAGGCCACCGAACAGAGAGGACACTGGGAAGGCAGGATGATGAGGCAGTAGTGAGTATGGCATGTGACCAAGGTGGGCTCCGTATGCTGATAAACCAAACGGTGATAAACCTGAAATATAAAATAATAAATTGTGACCAACCAGAAACATAAAATAACAAATATCAGACGTTTCAAAAATACTTATTTCTAATAGTTTAGAAATTGGTTGCATTGGTTAGTTCCCAGATGTAATGACCAGATCACATAGGTGATGTCTAGTCACTTGACAATATTTTATTCCTACTCTAATAAATTGGACATGCTGAGCTTATCACCTGACCCAAATCTTAATCTCCATGTTCTGGAGATCACACATATAGTTTGTCAGTAGTCAAAAACATAAATGACCATAAATATAAATATAGCATTTCATGTAACCACTTGGTCAGGGGAGATAAATTTTTGCACTTTTCGTACATTGTTGTCCAGCAGCCACCAAAACACTGAAAGGATGGCGCAAGATTCCAAAAAACAAGAAAAAATCTGCTTCCCCTAGCATATAAGATCACAGAAGTTTCCTACAGCTTTTCAGTGCTGTACACAAGTTCAGACACTACTACAGATTTTCAGTGCAGTATGGAAGTTCAGACACACACTCTGCAGCCTATTTCATTTTCTGTTCATTTATGAAATGCTCACAGTAAAACATACCCATTAATCCAGCATTGTCAAAGATGTTTCTGCCTGGACTAGATGAGTTCTTGTCACTCTTTTCCATGACAGGAACAAGCCGACGACGTCTTCAATCTGTCAAAATAAAGCGGAAACATTTTAATAAATAAACTAAAACTAAAACATCTCTATACTTTATGTAACAATCCATGTAACGCTTTGCTATGTTTTATTGTGACAGTGAACACTGATAGGGACTTTTAAGTGCTGTTTCACTGAAATATCACACCACAGACACACTGCCATTATACTCCATTTCATCAAATTATCACAACACTCAGCCAACCAGTCCACCCAGAAATACTGAGTGCTTAGCAGGGAGTGAGAAGATTAACTTATTCTAATGTCATAATCCAAGATACTCAAAACAGCAAATGTATTGATCAAAATGATATTAATTTGAATCTTGGTACATTGATCATTGTTATTCTTAATCCATATTTAGTGTTATTTTTAGTATCTACAACTATAGGCATACTCCTATGACTTGTACAAGGTCTTGACACAATTGATTTATTTGTTCAGGACCATGCTTCAATACTTACAGAATCCATGGTCTCAAATAAATTGTACAATTCACTATCAAAATTAAGTGTACCCATACCTACCAACAAGTGTACCCAGACCTGCCAAGCCCACCACCCCCTAACACTAAAACTAAAACATTCACACACACACACACACACACACACACACACACACACACACATGCACGCACACACACACACACACGCACGCACACAGTGAGACTTCCTATTTTTAGACTAAAATTCTTGCCATTCCCCCATCATCTCCGAAAAGAAAATTCTTATTTTTATCATTTCTTACTAAAACATTAAATTCCACCAATGTAACCTACAAATGTTGCCATTTTAATTTTAAGTTTTCAGGTTGGCAAATATGTGTACCACCATATGCTGATCAGATGAATAAATTCAAGTAACATATGGCCCAAATCCTGCTTGTTACAAACAAAAAAATTATACAATATAACGTAAACAAATTAAAACATTTGCAGTAGGCAGTAACTTATTCGCTACTGTAGATAAGGAAACATTCTTTAGATATAAAGTAATTAAATCCGCAGACATCTTTTCATGTTCTCGATAACTATGATCATAAAAAAAGTACAGTACTACACCTAGAATTATATGTATATATGTATATGTACGTATCAATTAAAACCTGTATACTTAATGCTTAAAATAACCCTGACCTTTAATGATAGGTATATATGTACTACTTTCTATTAAATCCATTTAATACAAGATCTAGAACAATCCTCAAATTCAAATTAATTCTATCATTTCACGTAACATAGAGGCAAGTTGAGAGATACACGGCTACGCTATAAAATAACACAAACATTTACATGAATAATTGAGTGTTTGTACATAGAAAACCTGCACACGCAAGCTCACAAAAAAGGCTTGGCTTTACTTCATTCACTTCAAAACATCTACATTATAACATATACAAGTAGATTATATAAAACACCTCAGTTTTAAAACTATATAGAATTTGAACCATTACATGGAGAGAAAGTGCACTGTTCCGATGTAAGCAGAGATACATGTACCAACATAATACAATGATGATCGTATGACTGCTGCCGTGTATACATATATTTCTAACATGTAGATAAAAAGATATATATACATATTAAGCACTTTAAACCTCCTTGTAGAGTTTTTAACAGCGTGTAGATATATTTACAGGGCTTACTTATTCTACAGATATATCATTTCATGTCTCGATAATGCAGTATTTGTGTTCTATTTTAGTGTCGCACACAATAACCATCATATGTTACTATTGATTTTCTTTAAATCAACTTTCCTAGTCAGTTTTATTATGGAAGATTTTACTTTAAAGTTGTTAACAAGATAGAGGTTTACATAAAGATTGCAAATATAGGTAATTTGAGAATCTTACGGATTATTTAAGTCACGTTCAAGACACTTCTTCTCTGTTTAGCATCCAGAACAATTCTTGAAAATCACCTTTAATGGATGATTTTCATAGATAATTTGACTGCTTTAATTTGCTAAATGACAACACAGTTGGTAATAATGATTCAAAAACTGCATTGTAAGAATAGTTCCATTTAAGGAATAATCAAAGAAAAAGCATAACCTATGTCTGTGCTTCAGTATCAACGCAGAAACATATCAATGGTTGATCAGAAACACAATCACGAACCACAAGATGTATCTGGTATTCAAGATATCAAAGGAATTAATAATATTTATAGGCTATTGAAATCAGCACTGTAGTCAATATTGGTCCATCTGTTGCATCTTTATGTCATAAGTTTGATTAATCGGCAAAAACAACTTTAAATTATTCGCACAGAATTTTAACGACAGTGGATTCTATTTAAAAGTATAATCAATATGATGTGGAGTTTATTTAGTGTAATGTTTATGTTACTCTTTAGTTTTTGTGTTTTCCCACATGTGGCACAGTGTAGGAACTAAAGAAGACCAATTGTGATTTACATTTTGTTTATTTTTTTACTAATTTCAATTCATTAATCACAGATGTTGGACCATTAAATTGTTTTCACAAGATAGTTGATTTAATCAGGTTTGAAACACTTTTAAGCTGGAGAACTAAACTTATACTTTGACTATAAGTGACAATTCATAAATTGGGAATTGAATAAACTAATATTCTGTGTTAACACCACACAACAATAAAAATGAAATTTCAATCTATTTTATTCTTTCTTCTTTTACTCTATGCACCACAAACCAAGTAATCATAATTGGTTGTTCCATTTAAATGCTTTTACTTAACTTCTAATTCCAAAGTTAAACATGAAGATGAAAATCACAACAAATTGACCAAACAGACAGGGATATTTTGATGTATTAAAACTTGCACATCATTTCAGTGTGTCATATTACTGGTGATACATTGTAACTGTTTATCAGTGAAATATTACCCATAATTCTATAGATGGTCTGATTTCTATGTTCAGTGTTATTACGAGCAGACAACATTCCTGATTGGTTGTCATCCATTGATTTTTGGTTTCTATACATTGATACTATAAAATGTCTGTATCAATACATTAGTATACTCGACATGATATCACACCATCCTTGAGCAAGGTGTCCAGCTGTTTTCTAGATCAGCGACATGTACAATATTAACTTTGTCCATTTATATAAACTTAGCTCCAAAATACCAATAACTTTATTCCATTCACAAGCACCTTACTGACGTGGATCTATTTTAACCACACCTGTCCTAAGAATGCATGCATATTCAAATCTTTAACTCAACACAAATGTACATCATATATGTATCAAATTCTTCAGATCTCCCCCAATAAAGATGTTTTATGGATCACAACTACCTATATAGTGACAACTACCAGTACACTCTACTCACTATACACCCAAGAAGAAAGTTCCAGTTTAATGAGTTCAGCTTCTGCGAATGTTGTGAATATATTCTGTAAGAAATATTTTTCTCTCTAGAACCCTTCTGCCTGAAGGGAAGTGGTTGGTGGGGTAATTGGGTAGTTGTGGTAGGCTTACCAGTATAAGAATCTTATTCTCTGCAGTGCCCTTTTAAGGATGGGTTAGAAGAGATATATCAGATCTTTTGGTACATTATAGAAATCGTTTTTTCTACAGTGCTACAGTTGGGGCTGGGTAATGGGTTGGATACAAGATAAACTTTATCCCTGTATGCATTTTGGGCTCGGTTAGGTGGGGTTAGGTAGTGGTGATAACATAAGACATCATTTTCTCTGAAGTTTCCTTACAAACTAAACTGAAACATTGATGAAGTATGTATGTAAAGTTCTTGCACATGCAAAGAAAACTGTTCATCAGCAGCCTCGAAGCATCAGTAGAATTCTATATATTCTAACCACATCTCTATACTATACTACATCATATTAAGTAAACACCATGTTTAATTTCTTGTGTCTTCCCATGCTAACAACACTTAAACTTTACAGATCAAGTCCTACCAGAAATCCTTGGTAACGCTGGTTGCTACGGTACTTCACAGAAGATCATAACATATATTCTGGGCTCACTGGCTCTGTATTGATGAATACATGCAGATGAAACACTCGGCAGTGTCTATAATTTAAATTGAGCTTTTCCTCCTGTACAACTGGAGATTGCCCATGTTTTAAGACGCCATGTCGCTAATATATAACTACTATCTTTATACATGAATAAAATCAATGAAGAGAATTGTGTACAGTGTCTAGGCTAAATGGCGTGAAGACAAACTTACACAGCATCTACAGATCTCGAGAGGAAGCTATAGTGTTCTAAAAAATTAGAATAATATGCACATGTGCATAAATGTAACATTGATATCTGAAGACTTTTAATCTATACGGTAATACCAATCTTATTTTGTTGATAACAAAAATTTTATAATAACGTTCAGTCTTGAAGTATAGATTTGATAACAAAATTGTAAAACAAGAGTTATCTCCCTTCTACCCCCATATGCAATATTTTTGAATTTATAATTCAATAATGTGATTCATTTCATAATATTTTTCATTTAGCTTCAAGGAAATAAAACAAGTAAATTTTTCTTTCTAAAGTATTAAAAAACATTTCCTTGTTTGTCATTATTAACACTATGTACTTCACACATGGAATAACATCACATTAATTTAGTCATCTTATCTACATATGAACACAAACGATTATCAATATCATATCAAAATTCTACCCACTCTGACATGGCGTTGTCATGACAATGAATTGTTTCCAATGTAATCAAGTATTTGAGTCAGTTTCTATCCTGTTTAATTCTTTACCACATGACTCCACAATGTAATGGCTCCCAGCTACAGAATAATCAAGTCTCACAATAACTAACTTAATAGGGCAATACAACACAATCTGTGTACACATGGACTACAGATAAACAGCAGATGTATTCTTATTCCATTTTCCTCTTCAATTATTTCACAATTAGCCATCTAATTTTCCTAGATTGTACAGTTACAAATTATGGTCATATTTTCACAGCATCTACATTCGATAGTGATAGGTTTTAACCATTCCCGATGAGAGGTTATTTGGTGCAGTGTAATTATTTCACAAAAAGACTTAAAATATCAACATGTAATATTGACGATATAATTCCGGTGCTAAAATGCTAGAAAAATCACGCAAAAATTTTAAATGCCACAACACAGTCAAGGCGGCCATTGTGTCTTCAGATAGACTTTTAAACTACATGTACCACAAATCAACAATGATATCATGTGACATTATTCTAGTTCAGTTTTTACACTATAATATAAATGTTAATATGACTTGCTGTGTTCTAGATCTGTTGTTAAATTTAAACACAGACTTAACACAAGTAAGTATGTGAGATCAACAACCAAATATAGCTAAAAAGTCACATTGATTTTTACACAATTCACGATTAATACGTAAATGACCTCTTTCTGTTTCCTAAATGCTGAAAGTAAAATGACTAAGCAGAAACATTATGATTATAACCTCTTGTGTTTCAGGGAAGGTAATAAAAGTCATATTTAAGATCTGTTTTTCATTCTTCACAGCACATGAAATGAAGATAAACCAGTATACCTCGCAGGATTTCGTAAGGTATTTTGCATGAAGAAGATATTAACAAATAAACTGTTTGGGTTTCCTCGAGATATAAATATTTTTTATATAACTTTTGCATTAGTTCTTTAAATTCTTCAACAAAGTTGCATCAGGCAAATTCTTAATTAATATTGTAAGGTAATTGCAGTAAAGAATCTAGGGTTAATGGAACTCTAAGATTGTTTACTACCAAGAGAATTTAAACAAAACTACAAGACACTATGGACAATCATGTACACATTATTATCTAATTACAACTATGCCATGCAAATAATACAATGCATCATGTATTACTCTGTGAAATCTTTAGTCAGAATGGCCGCTAAAACGCTGCAACATCAATTGTCAAAAAATCTCTTTTCAGAGTGTAATGTCATATGTGCTTATTGATTCAGAAAAAAGCAGAATAAAGACGGATGTAGCTTGTGGCGATATTTTCACCATGTGCCGAGTACAGCCCATCAGAATAGACTGATGGCCTCAATCTCTTTAGCTTCCAACAATCTCAATATGAGAACTGGCACTAAATTCTCTGCCACTAAATGTATATTATCTATTCAACACAGACAGCAGTGCATTGTGTGCTTGTATTAAATACAACAGCCACAGCATCTCAACAGAAATCCTCCTCTGCACCATCCAAATGTTATCACATTCTGCAACATCATCAGAAAGAAAAGGGAAATACATTCACTTCAGCAGATATGACCCTCCCACAATCCCTACCTCTAAGGGGATAATCACATTTAGATCACAACACCTACATAGGGAATGTTAAAATATGACAATATGTTTTATGGATTAGACTTGGACAAGTCATTTTATTAACTACATACTTTTTAAACTGAAGAAATATTATTGAATGCAATAATCTATCTAAATTTATCAGAGATGCATTAGAAATAAGAAACAGCTCTTGATAGAACATTTTTATTGTACTCTTAACTTTATCCTTTACTGCCATATTTTACCATGGATTATTATGTAAATCTATACATATTTGTTTTGTAATGACTTGTAACGGAGAACACTGATGTAACATTAGTTTTCTGCATAAAATATCTGTATCTGTATCTTTTGGGTGAGATAACAGTTATTTTATTTGTTCTTATTATAAATGTATGCAGCACATTTTATAGTGCTCTCTCATAGGAGCTATTGACACACTGACATAAATAAGTACTTTAACTTAGACAAACTTTAACTCTGACACAATGGAATCTTCCATGACTTGTTTTACACGTTCCAGTGTCACATGTAGGGGTAAAATAGTGCAGGTTAGCTAAAAATAACCAGAAGTACACTGTTTTTTATTGTCATAATATTATCTCTGATCTTTTGTAATCAAATCTCACAACGGCTCCCTATAACATCAATCCACTTTAAATAAGATGAATTGAATTGTCTCCCCTGGTAGGAAGGGTAAAACCACAAAGAAACCCTAGGCAACGCCCCATGTGTCATCATTACTAGACTTTACACACCATAATGTAATACCTTCAGTATCACAAACTTTCATACAGTTGAATGACAAAATAATTAAATTATAAATTAATTTTATTAAATTCATAATTTATTTATGCAGTCTGAAATATCTGTATGAAAGTCTTCAAATAAACTTAAAGGATTAAATTTCAAATATACAGGTCTGTGCATTATATAAGTGACAATTTACCATCAAACAATTGCCAAAGCATAATAAAGTGATAAACATAACTCGAATCCATTAACCAGAACTATATGAACTGTGTGACTTGGAATAACATTATGATTTGAGTAACATACACACATACAATGTACAAACCCATTTATTATTTCTGATTTGTGTAAGCTACTGGAAATGACCGGTGGTCAGATAAACATTTTATATGTACTGTGTACAGGACAAAAGAGATGGACAGTGAGTGTACATGTATTTATCTGATTAAAGGTTTTATCCCTGACTGTCAATCTCGACACTGGATTATAGACTGACCCTAACTCCCCTGGTGTAAATGTAATCATACAGGTCTTACAAGATAACTTTATCTACTGGGGTTATGTTAACATGGGTCCCTAGGGGCTGAGCACATTCAAACACAGATATATACATGCACTGAACAGTATTGTACAACTACATTTTTACATACAACTTGGATAGATCTGACTTGACAGATCAAGCAATAAACAATATATACATATTTTCAGACATACTACATTTAGTTTAATATCTTCCTTCAATATACAGCACCTTAAAGAAAACTGCGAGAAGTGAGTGAATCAACAGATATTTGGGTCAGACATATTCAACATGAAGGTGTTTAGTTCATTCTTCCGTATCAACCTAATTTGTGATATTGTTTTTGCCTGCATGGACAGCTATTTACTACTGAGAGAACAATAATAGTCTGTAAGTGTATGTATATACATGATTCAATACAGGCCCCACTCAAGTCAGACTTTGCCTAGGACAATCAAATTATCTCAAGTATTCTAGCTGTAACATGTATACCTTACATATTTATAGAGCTAAACTCATAGTCTTTATTGTACCTACAGACTGTATACTAGAGCATCTTACCATACTTGGTAAGTCTCCCCCATCAATAGGGAGACTCCCTATTTTAGACTCAATTTCTGACCATTTACGCAATATTAATCTCCCCCATCAAAATTCTAATTTTCCCTATCATTTCTTACTAAAACATCAAATCTTCCCCCATGAAACCCACAGATCTCCCCCATTTGAAGTTTTCAAAGTTGGCAGGTTTGTTTTACTTTATTTGTATATACCTAACTGGTCAGCAGACTGACCATATCCTGACTGTTTTATGGTATTTCCCAAGTGACCACTGTGGCTGACCATATAATTCTCTGGCCACTGCTGTGGATGCACAGGAAGGTCAGCAAACACTGTTAAAAGTCAAGACTCAGACAGTCCACTCCCTGAGGCCATAATGGTCATCAGTGCTCAACATGTGACCATTTCAAAATGAAATATATATTATATACATTTCCTGTTCATACAAATTCTATTTACTCATTGGTGTTAAAAATCAATAGCACAAAGGTGAAATACAGGTAAATTTAATACAGGGGATCAGGGGTCTAGTTAGGGTCTAATGAGTATGTATATACTTATGTTTTTTATGAAGCGGACTCACTCATGTTTATATCTTAATGTTCCATTGGTGTTAACCATTTTTCTTTTTAATGTTAGAGGTCATAAATGCAGGTCAAACAACAGAGACCGTTTATTTGTTTATCAAAGTTCTGACAGCAAAACCAAGCCAAATATATGTACTCATCCCTTCCTATAAATAATCTTAAGAATCTTCAAGTGGGACACAACTCAGATGAGTCAAAACAAATACAGAATAAGAAAGGATTCTTTGATGTTTATACAAATAGTTTCTATTTAATGAGAGTATAAGTTAATGAATATCATGTATTCGTTTAATTCCTTCTCTAATTCCTGCTGAACATTTAACCAAGTCATTGTCTTATAAGTTTCCTCTATATTTCTACATGTATTTATGTTATAAGTACCTGTCTATGTCTGTGTAGATGAGATGACTAATTCACAGTCCTTATTAAAAACTCTTTCAGACATCATATGTGAACTTTTAAAAACAAGTTGATAATTGTTCAGACTCTATATATACTCACCAAAATATATCACCATATTCCATAAATATAACAGGCTGGTTCAGCTCTAACCAAGTTCATAGTTTTCTTGTAGAACCTAACAGGTTCGAGGTTTTCTTCAATAGTTAGTTGACAAAATATACACTCTCATTTCAACACAAAATCCCATCCAATACATTTGAGGTCAGGCATATAATTCATACGGCTAAATATTTTAATTTATTTCTTGTTTTTCAAGCCACTAAACATAGATATATAATATATCACCTATAATCAACATACCTGTATCGACAGGTACAAAACACAGGTAAAACTTTAATATGTATTAAACTTCATCCACAAAGATCGACGTACATAGATTTTGATACAACACACACATGTACATGTAAATATGAAGGTTTTCTAATGTGAACTATTTGTCTGGATAACTTTATCGTGTGACCTCAAGATCTTGTTTTATTTTCTTAACAAACGCAGTGTACGTTAGGTTTTTAATAGACGTTTTCATGTACATAAATTTGTTTTAATCCACACTGAACACATGATGAATGTACATGAATATAATCGTGTGTCAGACAAAGTGTGTGTGTATATGTAGGAATGCCAAGATCTTCTCCCACTTTTAACATCACTGATACATGTAGTTATAACTTGTAATATCTCATGTACTGTCTTAGTCAAGTTGATGTGTTCAAGGAAGAAATTCATACATGAATGCAAAGTGAATTACAAGGCATATACCAGAGTATAAAACTTCCATATATAATCTAGCTGTCTGGTGACAGCTATACATGTGATAATCTGTACAAGTATTTTTTTTTTTATTTCTGTCCTCAAAATGTGTTGAACTACTAGAGGCACACCAAATCTATTTTTTGTATCTATATAATGTCACTTAACTTCCCATTTTTAATATAAATTAAACAAAATTTATTCCATTTTAAAATTGTAATTTCTGTGTATTTGTATGTCAGTGCTCAGAAAGCTGCTGAATTATCATAAAAGATTTATAAATGACAGAGTTAAAATTTAATCGGATTGATAATTTGTGTGAGTGATCTGAAGATCAGTTAGCTGCATAAAATTCCCCCACAAATTATATAGATAAACAATCAACAGAAACTGCATATATCACAATATCGAGGTACAAGTCAGATATTCAAACTAAAGTCATCTTTCAAATGAAGCATATATATATACAGATGGATCAATATACTAAGTTATCCCTTTTTTGAAATATTTTTCAACCTAAACTTTTAGGTTTTATACATTTCACAGTCCTGTCAGTATGTGCTATCCAACCAGTTGGCCTTACCAGGAAATTACAAACATCATATCCTTGATATAACCTTTGCATGTAATGTGTTCATATCACATCAGCTCAAAACTTTACACAATCAAAATGTACTTAACACTATTTATACATATACAGAATGTATAACAAATTCTGATTCATAACAGACATGCACGCACAGTCGAGCAACGCTGCAATGTGAATTAGACAAGATTAAAGACGGTCAAATCTGCTTGCATAATATACACTGGCTCGTAGATGGAGAAGTAATTAAAAATGGTGAGAAAAAAACTAGAGTCTGACTGCCGACTGAAGAACAGAAAATGTTTCATCTCTGACATAAAAAGCAAGCTCGGCACAAACTGCACTTATTACAAAGTTCAACATAAATATGAACATACTCTTGTGTTATGCAAGATATAAATCATTGAAGGGCATATAGCAAGTCAGGAAAATGGTTTTATTTTGTACATAAAGTGTAATGCCCGTCTCACGTTGCTAGTTCAATCTGGTGGTGACTTTTTGATGAAGCTATTGTGTGTTTGTCAATAACCATTATTCTGTTGATCCTATTTCTTATTGTTTTCATCAAAAGTTTATTCTTTATTTGTGGAACAGTTTCTTAATAGTTAAACAATACATGTGCTCTTCATTTGTCATAAAATGTATACACCACAGGTTAAGTGGGAAGGTAGGGATCACATTTAACCACACCATTCACTTTGTTGAATTTATGTCTTTGTATGGTAGTAATTGGCCTCAAAAATGTTTGTGATGTAATTCTATGAGTTTCAATTGTATTTTGAAGTTCAGTCCCTCTGATTCAAATGTCAATCTTCGTAACTTTTAAATTACATCTGGGTTTTGATTTTCATCAAAATGTCAGCATTACTTGTATCATATCTTCGAATGTGTGTGATAATCTATTAAGGATGAATTATTATCAAGGTACATGCTTGGTATATTAGTTTTCATCTTATAAATCCTCCAGGCCACATACATGACTCACATTACCAAAAGGTTCAAATTACTAGTGAAATTTTATACACACAAAATCTTTAATCTTATATTTCACAAGTCAAAATAAAATGAAAGCCAGTCACATAAACAACAATTGCCAAATAACATTCATGTATTATCTTTCAAGAGTTAAATAAAAGGAAATGTGCATACATGAATTTTGAACCAAAGTTCACAACAAACACTTTAAAAAGTATCAGTTAAATTTCATAAGCTTGAAAAAATTGAAACAATTTGTGTCAAAAATCTTAAAGCAAACACATACACAATAAAATCCCCTGAATATTCGACACAAAAACACAGGTGTCTAAAACAGATCTTGTTCCTCCATACAATTTAACCTGCACTGTTATTTTCACAATTTATACTCAATACATCTGCCTGACCTGTGACCTATGACCCAAGTTGACTGGGTCGCTATTGTGTGTTCCATGTTTGACCCCTGAGGATACCATCTGTCAGACTTATATATGACTTGCTCTATAGGTCTTATTATATTAGTATTATTATAACAAAATCAATTCTACAGGTTGCCATTATATGGACTGATAGTGTATACTGAATACATACTAAAGGCTGGATCAAATGTTAGTGTGGTCATGTTTCTGATTTCAAATATATCATACATGTACATATACACAAAGTTGTCAAGCATAATTACATGTAATCCACTACAAGTTCTAAGTACAGGGCCTGTTTATAAATATGTGTATATCTATGTGAACTGAATCTGCAGGGTTTACTAAAATTATTATGGAATTAAAAAATATCCTCTACCTTCAATGCGGAAACTAAATAATACAATAAATTGTAAAACAGTATATTACCTTTAATAATTGTTATCGCAATGATTTAAAGTGTATGTCGGAGCATTCAAAATCTCAGTGAATTTTGTACTTCTATTGATAATTGATGCTTTAAAGTTATGTGCTTTGCATTGTAAATTTCAATGAGTATTTGTTATCTTTTGCAGTATTTACAATGTAATGAACATAACTACAACGTAATCATGTACAGCTTTCATCACAAGGTTGTAAACAACATGGCTCTACAGTATAAAATTCCTTTGTTGAACAAAAACTCAAAAAAGAAAGTTGGGTGAATACAAGAAAAGACACACATGCCAAGAATTTCATTACATTGTCAGAATGACAAGAAACAGCATTTAACAATTCTCTACAAAAAATACAGGGAGCATCACGAACAGGCCGATAAAAATTGACATGGGGGAAAAACGACAATGAATTTAGCAAGTGTGAAGCAGATATTCGCTTAAATGTGATGGATTATTTAAGCTAAGAAGGAATCGGGGAAAACACAATGACACAAAATCACATGATCAATAATCAAGCGGAGTGCGTAAGGCAAGCATTATATCATTGCGGTTGTACGTGAAGCAGATATTATGTTTCCAGCAACTCTAGTGTTTAGCTTTAGCTTACGAGTTCTTTGTAATATACTAATCAATTTCTTCACTCTCATTACAGGATGGCTAGAGATCTCTCCTACATGCAGTCAGCCAGCCGTGCAAACATCCCAAATGATTATTACATCTGACATGCAAATGACCTTCATTCACCATGCTACTGTTTTATAAATTTGTTATCGCTGTCTGCTAAAACAGAAACATTTCAAATATTTATACTACAAAAAATGTATACACTGTTGTGCTGGATATACAGTAATACTACACTGGTATGAGGTAGCTATTTACAAACAATATTCTAATCCATAAGAAAATATAAAGCTAATCATTGTAGCGTCTTCTTTAATTGTTAGAAATTTCTTTTCCAAAGTTGAAAATATTCTATTTGCATTTTGACATTCTTAAAATTTTCCTAAATCTTTTCATCTTGAAATTGTTTCATCAGCTTTCAACAATTCCATATTATACTTTTCTTCAATTTTAGTAGGATTTCTTCAAACTTATTTAATCAAAATTTGCTCTTCATATTAAGTGGATAAATTTCCTACCTGAAATAATTTTCTCCCTTCTATGGCCTCATATTCAGGTCAGCCATGACCTTGCAATGATTAATTTTTTATCAGTTTCTACTTGTTTGAGCATCTAATCAGTTCATTGCATATCAAAAATCATAATATTTATTGACTTCCCCTCGTGGGGCCCCTGATCAGTTTATTGCCTATCAATGTTGACTGTAGTGTTTGTGTTTACAGTGTACATGTGTAAGTTTGTTGACAGACAGATGGTAGTACCAGTTCTCCAAATGACACACAACAATGACATTAAATATCCAACAATACAATCATTAACAATGGGGGTCAACTAGGGAGACAGCCATAATAAACTTGAGAATCACAGCTTATATTTTACATTGGTCAAAATAACGTCAAAATACATGGACAATCACAGTTAGGGAGATTGGAGAGTTGATTATGTATAGACAGGTCAAAATAGAATCACAGAGGAACCACAAAAATATGTTACCTTAGAAGAGTCTGGCAATTACATATAGATTTGATAGATATATTGCAGGTAAAAAAAACATGGAAATCACCAATTTGGAGAACATCAAAGTAATTAAATACCGGTATGTCCAAATTTAAGAGTTTAATTCATTTGTGTCGTTGCAAGTCTATCATTCCATGGGTCCTTTTAAATTGATTATTCAAATGTTGGCCACAGTTTGATATTTTTTTATGAAAGAAAATATTTTCAGATATTCTCGATAAATTTGATGGCCTCTTTTTAATTGATAGAGCAAGAACTTGTTGGCTCAGAGTAAGATTTAATCATATCTCATGTATATAAGTATCATTTTAGTAGGTCTGTGCCTTGATATTTCAATCCCATAGCACTTTTTATAAAGTTAGTCTCAATGTGTAGCCACACAAGCACTCAACTTCCCAATATGATTTATATGAAGACACTTTTCTTTACATTGTAAGGTTTTAATGCTGACTTAAAGGATGCAATATTTCTTCAACTGGCAGAGTTACTGCCCCTGACCAAAGTATGACTACATAACAAATTTTTAGGCAAATACAAAGAATGGTCTTCAAAATCTTAATCTAGTTACAATAAGTTAGTCATTTCAGTCTTACAAAATTGTATAACATATTTCACAAGTTCCTCGGCAGCAGCAATGTCCACAATACACAGCTGACAGTAAATAATGACACTCTATATATACATCAACAGAATATACATTTTCACAAAACATTAAAACTTAAAAACACCCAGTCTGATTTCATTAAGAGAAGTATAATATTCAAAATCGTTATGTTTCAAACATGGAGTCAAAAGTAATTCACTCTGTTGATTAAAATGACTGGTAAAATATATCTACACACATACATAAATGCAGAGTTTAACTACCGGCTCATTAGAAGCGAGCTTGACATCTCGTATTGCCTCTGTTATTTTATCTGTTGTATAAGCTCTCGCACATAAAATATTGATCTATCCCAGTAATAGAGCATGTACAGGAACGCAGATAATTCCACGCTGAAACTCATTTAATCAGTTTAACTTGAACAATTCTATATCTCTACAGCGGCCAGTGGGAATGTCGAGTTTCTCTACATTTGCAGACGATCATCGAATGTCGCTGGATACTTGCACGATTCTTCATGATTCAATTTTCATATTGTTCACTCCTTACTGTCATATCGCTGTAATCGCCTTTGTTATAAAATGTCACTGCATATAAACTTATATATTAAATGTGATATCTTTTGTTTGAAATATGAATGGTATGATCAATAAATATCATTATATGAACTTACTGGGGCAAATTATGGCTGAATTTTGACAAGAAGTTTTAGTAAAAGTAATTTTGTTGTGAATTTGTGAGCTTAATAGAACATTTTACTTAATTAAAGTGCCCCTTCCATTATTTCAATACAGGAATGATCTACCTACAGTAGCAGATCACAGAAATAAATCAGCTTCACAAATATGTTTGTAGATTTAGTTAAATCAGCATCATGAGTATGCTTGTAGTTTTAGCTAAGAAATGCTTGTAGTTTTAATAGCTAAGAAAGATGAGGAAAACCGTTGATGAGTGATGATATCATTATAACACAGAACTAATAGACAGAATTTAAATGACTCATCTTTATAAAACAGCTGTAAATTACAACATGTTTTTTCTCTTAACTCTATAGCTTGTGGTTTTAGCAACACGCATTCATTTTCTGCAAAGATTATTATATAATCTATTGCCATATATACATATAGCGGTATACATTGAGATTCAAAATATTATGATCACAAAGCTTCTGAGGTTTGTGTCTGTCAATTTAATTTGATGATTAACTTTTTATATAGTTAAGGTTTTTTATTGAAGTTCTGCGAAGAATAGGACTATTTTTTGACATTATAAACCTAACTTTCTTCTTCAAAGAATTCTCAGATGTCAATTCAAGACTCAGGATTAACAATGATGATTTTAAGACAGCTTTAATCTAGTATCTGAACATGTGTTTTCAAGGCAAGATACATACTGTAGAACAGTGATTACTGGCTAAACACCATTTTCTTCATCATTCACTGCAGAGAACTCCTAAACTGTCATCATACTTACATGTTTGTATATCTAGATTCTTAAATTCACTAATGGAAACTAAGTAAAAACCAGAAAACAAAATTTCTTATCCAACCACTATTCCAATAGCTACTAATTTCAAAACTTTCTAATAACTTAATATTGGGTGTTCAACTTCTCCGGAAACAACTTGTTGATGATCATATATAACTTAATGCCCTTTTATCATTACTTGCATACAGTATCAATAGTACAGACCCATTATATATACAGGTATAATATTTTATAAGAAAGAGGAAGTTTCTTAAAAGGGATAATTCAGTTATGCATGTTTAATGCACATGTATGTGTAATACGGATCAAACCACAAACATGTCCAACATGCAACGTCACGATAAACTCTTACTACAAACGATTAAATATATATATAGCAAACTTTTGCAGTACAGAAAACTTGGCATGGATAGAAAGTCGGCAAACATCAGCTCAACTGGAGAGAAAGCATGTCGGAAGAAAAATTGTACTTCAATGTGGGCCCGTGTACATTTACAACATCAGCAGATAATTGTATGTGTGTTTTCTATGCAGATCTACTGTTGCTGCTGCTGAAATCAGACACATGTTTTTCATTTTGGCAGATGATGATGAACAAATATAAATGATGGAGAGACAGGTCTATGAGCCAGTGTTCTTATATAGAACACAGCTACTTGAATGTATTTATAAATCTATGATTTGTGTGAGACAGACACAAGGATGTACAGAATGATGGACAGAGATAGAGAGACAGAATGAGTGTCTAAAGTTCTACTGTAAGGGGTTTTATGTCTCAGAAGCTTCAACACATTTCAGATCATATTTGAAACCACACAAACTCAGTCCTAATTCTATAGTACTTTCTTCCTCGAATAAAGTGTCACAGACATATTGACATACCATCTCATTCAGGCACATTTTCCTGAAGTTTAGACAACCCGTATACCTGTGCTTATCTTTTCAATGTTGAAAGCAAGATAGGGTAGATAAAAATCACAAATTATTAACATTAAATTGATTTAACTCTCATGTGTATTAATTACTAGATAAACAATCATTCCACCGAGACCACAGATCCACTAATTGTCTTTGAACCAATCAATGAAGACAATGACTTACCTGATGATTCTGCACACAACAGGTCAGAGGTCAAGGTTCATATTTGTTGTCAACTTTCATATGAGCAGACGATTCAAGGTAACCATACATTATAGTCAAATCTTTACATGCTTCAAGTTCTTCTCTTTTCTGAAATGTATAAATGTAAGAAAATATACGTTTTTAAGTTTTTCGTGAAAACGAAGTAATTTTAAACACTTCCTTTACAAACTGATAGATCACGATTAAGGTATTTTAAAGTACATTTAATAGGTGCATAACACTGACTGTCAGAAAAAATGGTGTGCAATCGTTTAATGTTTACATTGTAGAATGTGAATTACATCAACTTTTCTCAACGTTTTTTATAAGCTTGAAGAGCTACACTATGTACAAAAAATATTGCAATAAAACTGTGAATATATACTGGTATATCCCCAGCCACATCAAACCTAAGACCATAAAATTACATAGACTTCTCCCTCCCTACTAAGCACTCAGCTTTTCTGAGTAGGAGAAGGACTGGTTTACTCTGTGTCCGGATAATGTGACCTAGTGAAATATCATGAATGTGTCTGCAGTGTGATATTTCAGTGAGACAGCACTATAAAGTAGCCACATGTGGGCACTATCACAAGCAGACACTGTCTTGATATGATCTAAACATGAGTTGAAGGGACGTTAAACCATAATAAACAAACATAAGTTTTAAACATTACATACTTTGCTTACAGCTGATTAAACTTATAATGATACAAAAGGTATCAAATTTTGTACAACATTTCCAAAAGTGCCTGTCATTTAAACAATAGCAACAAACTGAGAGATAAATGACAATATTATCACTTCAGTGATGTCCTTAAGTGTGGCAGACCTGGATTATCGAGATATGGAAGGACAGATGTTTTGTTCAAATAATATTTTATCATTAATATTACATGTCGCTGTCGAGAATACCTTGCTACATATTACATGTACTGTAAACTTAAGTGATGTTGTCAGCCACAATGTGACAAATCAATACGATGTAGATCTTGATCTCACTTGGGAAGAAAATCAATGCATTAAAATGTTTGAAAATGGTCATTTTATTGTTAATCAGGGCAAGCATTAGGTGACAATGTAATTTTATAAATTTAAGCTTCGAAACAAATCGGATCAAATGGAACAGTCCTGCTCCTGCATAAAAAACAATGGGGTATTTCATTTTAAAAAAAGCCAGTTATTTAAATAATTCTTATTTCATGCTTTCGGAATTTCCATTTTTTTTAAGAAACAAACTTTTACATTAATGTGTGTAGTAACAATTTCCAATCCTTTGGTACATTGGGTTGAATTTGTTAAATACAAATGATATCTTATCCATTTAATGTTCTATGTATACTACACGTGAATACAGTATATGAATAATACATGAAATTCTGTATAGATTTAAATTACACAATATATAACGCTATCTGCACAATCTGTTTTCATTTTGTACAATATCTAAAGCATTGTGAATATAACTTCATGTTTTTTTTGTAACAGGATCGATGAGTGGAAGTTTACAGCGAATCGTTACATCACTTCATCATATTACCAGCAAATCTTGAAGTATATCCACTTTATCCAGGTCACATTTCACAAATAACATTTACTTTCAAGCATCTTGCAATTTTGAAGGGTGCCTATATTTCCATGGCAACTTAACAGATCGGAAAAATTAACACAAAACACAAACTAAAGCGCTGCTTCTTCTAAAACAGAAATCTTCTCGGTAGAACAGATTTTATAAGTCTATAGTAAAACACATTCTGCCTTTCAATATCAGCCTGTTTTATTTGTATGCTTTTTAAATTTTCTGTGTTCATGCTCGCTTTAACATCGAGTGTCAAGTTTCAACTTTTAACAACAAACTTAGAAATCGGTGCATTATTCCGATTTATCACACTGGTAACATGTCTCTTAACATATTTAAACCACATTTCACATATTTTAAAACGCTTGGGAGCGGTTACAAGATTTTAAACTTAGCATAATAGAGTCTTTTATTGTTACTGAATAAAGTTAAGAGATGTGATTTCTACATAATTGTAAATGCACACAATTAAATTTTTAATCATTTCATACATTCACAAACATTTGATTGTACTTTGGTTCACGCAAGATGCTAGTATAAATTTTCTTACACAGATTCAATGTCACAATAAGATTATTTCAAACAAGATTTACTGTTTTCAAACATTGAAATAATTTCACAATAAATGTTGAAGTTTAAAAGTTTTAAACAACACAGTCCAGCGATACATCAATTCAGACATTTTCCCTGAAAGAAACCATACTGAAGTTAAGAATTTTTTTCTTCAAATTTTCAAATTTAGAGATTCAGGTTTAAGGAATGTAGTCTACTATATAAATCTATAATTACTAAATATTTGGCAATTCCAAATTTCTAGTTTTTGTCTTGACTTTTTATCACCTCCACCACAGGGGTGTAAGAGTTCTGACAATAACTGTTAAACATGTTTATTATCGTGCTATATCAATATGCAATTCTCACAAAAAACATCAACTAAAAACTGTAATAGTATTTACAATATTCACATAATACCTTATTTTTCAGATAATAAAGTTAAACCCTCAAGCCCGCAAAGGCACACCAAACGATTTCATAATTGACGATACTAATTTTTTGTCACTGCAGATTATCAAAGTCTCCAACCACAGTGTGTAAACTTGTACAATAATTTCCATGTTTAACAATATTCATACAGACATGTTAAAATACAACTTGAAAAAACACTGTGAGGTCAAACTGCTAGTGGCATCTTTCTGAGATTCGAGCAACAAAGGGCCACAGTTTTGTGTCTTCAAACTCTAACTGACAAACACATTAAACACGCTTTATACTGCTATCACTCGGTAATGCGTTATTGCCTTTATGAGGTTAAACATGACTCATTATAAAAATGCTTTATTTTTGTTACATTGATTTTGTTGAGTATGTTATTCTCCTTGTACAGAGAAAGAAGCTAGTGTGATTATTATACCTTTAACACACAGGTAAATCCACAGGTAAAAATCACATGTTCACAATATCTGCTGGTTTGAAGAGGACGTTGTTGTGCTAGGTCATTTAGTAGAATTCTCAACTAGATTTATATAAACTAGTATTTATAACATATTGTATATATACATGTACATAAAATGTCCTGATATCTTGTCGGTAAACTCGCATAAAAGCACAGTTTAGATACCGAGAGAGCCGAGAGGGGTATATTTATTAAACATTAACCTCAGTCTAAGAAATGGTCTTGTACTAGAATCAAATCAAGTTATGGATTGAAGGATATTGTTAATTCGCTACAGAGATACAAATATTTTTACTGTTTACATAATAACAGGTTTAAGGACGTGCTTTTCTTGAATGGAGGAATTATATAACGTTCATTCCTAGGTTTGGTTACAGGTCTTAGACAATCGAATCCTCTAAAGACTAAAAACTGTGAACTTAAACATACTTTATATTCCTTTCTCGGAATTTTTTATCCATTTAGAAACCTTTATTTATGGAGGAAAAATAAAATTATGACAGTTACAGATTCATAAACAGCTGGGTGTTCACACTAATGTTTTTCTGTTATATTTTATAGACTTAAAGTGTTTTGTGACAAATAACTTCAGTTATGCCTACCAATATAGACAGACGGGAAGATCGACAAGGGATTGAAAGAAATCAAAGAATCTGTAACCTTTGTTATAAATATGAAATATTGGGAGAGCGAAGACATTTCAGGGGCACATACTTTTCAAGATAGATATAAAATATTTACTATCTGTGCATAAGATGGCACAGTCTAATACTTATAAACTTTCATTGAAATAATATGAAATATAAATTAATATATATTGCAACAAGTTCTTTAACTTGATAAATATGGCACAGCTCTGCATACTATAAACCCTTGTTTTAATTGCACAAATTTATTTTCAATCTTTTAAAACTAATTTTAAATCCCTTAAAAAGTTATCTATAATGAAAATCAAATGGCTGAACCAATAACAGAGAAATTGGATTGCACAGTAAAATGTTTCACTCCATTTTTGGGGTGATCATGACCTTTCAGTGACACAAGGTCACCAATAAACTCAAGGTCAAATGTACTTTAAAGCATTTGTACTGTTCATCTTATATGACTTCTCCTTGTAAACCCACATTTCTATCACTAGTGTCACTCAAAAGTGCATAAGCTTTTACCTATATAATACACTCTATACTCATAACAATGTAATCAATGCCACATCTTCATATTAACTGTCATTTTAATATTACATTTTACAGCAGCAATTTGCAAAGATATTACAAACTGGTATTTGATTAAAACTTGCCACAATCATGTATAGTTTGCAGTTCGGCCTTAAAAATAACAGGAAATCACTGAATTCACATTTAAATGAAGATTGCCCTTAAAAATTACAAGCAAACACTGAATTCATATTTGAATGATAAACACTAGTACACTAAACTATATACACTAGTTTTCTAGACATATCACAAAGTAGACTTAAGTAGTAAATCATTTGATCCTACATTGTACATTATGTAGACAACAACATTTATAAACAAACAAGTCAAATTCAAGAGTATTTAAAATTGTGTTCTACGGGTTTTTTTGTTAGTTAACACTATCTTTAGTGGGTAAATCTTGATTAACATAAGTCACAATTCTCAGCAAACTTTTATTTTATTTATCGTATCGATTTCCCAGTACACAATTTGCCAAAAATACATCTTTAAATGGCCCGACACCTGAACTTGCGATACCTTTAACTTTGTAAAGTTTAACACACAAGAACAAACAAGAATAACTTTTACATAAAGCATTCCCTGTACCCAGTCCCTCACTATAGGAGAAAATTAACTCCAGGATCATATTACTACAACCTTTAATGTGTTGACCAGATCTGACCAACTGTCCAAGGTCAGACTCTATCTTTGTGAAAAGCTACATGTGTGTATACATTGGTACTAATGACCACAGGACTGGACATTAAAATCTGGTCAAATCTCTTGAGAAACTGGACATAAGCAATAGAACTGATTGAAGTAAGATAGTTGCTGAAGCATGCAACATATTGCCTCTACATGTGCCCTTTAGGACCAGAGATACAGATGCTGGGCTGTCATTGGGTCCCTTTTAAGTGTATCCAATGACCTGCACCCATATCATTAAATATTATACAATCTTTAACATTTATTTAGTGCCTATAACTGTTAAATATTACATTAAGTGTAAAATTTCACTGTAGTTTTTCAAATGAATATTTGTTTTTTTATTGTAATTCCAACTTATCCCCAAGTACATGTACTAACATTTCTGATTAAAATTGCACAGACTTTATTAAGCATCCCTTTTAGGTATTATATATATTCATTGTAGCTGTTTCAGTTTATAAGATTGTATTGGCGTTACCTATTTAAATCTACAATCAATAATAATGTTGCATTTTTTCAAACAGATGCCAAGTTTCAAGCATTCTTTAAAACAAAAATATACACTTGTAAAATGGTCCAAATTGCTTCTCTTGGAGAAAGCATGACTAATATATCAAACTGTTACACCAGCAAAATCAACTATACAGTAAATGAAAATGAAGAGATTTTTAAAGAATTTGTGTATATCTTACAATTTCATTAAAGTATGACTTTATTTTTTTGACAAACAGTATTCAAATTATAAGTATTCATAAATGTTGAATTCAAGATCTTTTCCTTCAAAAGTAAACTTCAATTGACCGTTCAAGTTAATTACAACATTCATAAGAATTCACTTGGTTTGAAGTTTATCCAATATAAACAGAAATAGTTTACTTGACAGTGAGCTGTACGTAATTACAGATATATCTATATATGTTTACAGCTCGTTCCCAAGTTAAGACATAGGGAGTGATCCCAACATCTGTGTGAAACAGAAAATCAATTCTTACAACCACTTATGTACACAATTCAATATAGTGTGTTGTCAGAAGCAAATACAACAGTTCTTCAAATTAACCCTATCAATAAATGAATCAACCTTGTAAAATACTCATCCAAGTATTGATTTTGAAGATCAACTGATCCGTTATTTTGTGTGTGACGAATTTAGTCACTTAAAAGTGAATTTATATCGAGACATTCATTTATAGATCTTGACACTGCCATCAATGAATATGATGCATCCTGTTTCCTTTTTTCAGCAGCAGCAACGAAGAAATAAATCGGCTACTGTAAGGGACGATGACGAATCATAGATGCTGGAAAAGTAACATTACCTGGACGATCGGGGCTGTGTGTATGTTCACCACCACAGCACAAGACATATGACAGTGTGGTGAACTCATGAATAAATAATTCTGCACACAAAAATTCATACGATGATATCTAATTAAACTCGCAAGTCACAACCAGAGGTAGAGACGTCTGCTGTTATGTATCGGTGAAATGTCACTGGCGGCTTAAACAAACTGCCAACATTGTTCTAGTCACAGAATTATGTTGTCTATATAGTAAAGACTGTACATTTACTTCTTAAGCATGTGGTGGTGTATTATATATGGTGTTCACCTTAACATCTGTCATCATCTCTTCGACATTTTTTTTACGAAAGGTATCTTAATTCATTAATTCGGTGAGCCATTTTGCTGATATTCCTGTTTGTAGTAAAAATTTAAAACTATCAATGTTATTCTTAATGTTATATATTCATCAGTATTCAGGGACAACTTTTTTGCATATTTACTTCAATCCCACATTTCCCATTAATAAATATTGGATTTTTTCAACTTTGATACCATAAACTTTCTAATTAATGCCTTATTTACTAGATCAGACATGATTGCAATTTAATCAAACATTTAACACTTCGAATTCACATTCAAGATTTCTTCCAATCAATTGTTTATTTGATTTAATCATTTTATTTATTTGGCTTTGGTGTCTTAACATATTTCAGATCTTGTATAAGGATCTTATGTTGATCATGTAACAGTTCAATTCAGACCAACATTTACAGAGCTATTTCACTTGAATATAAAGTCGAACACACATTGAGTTAATACCCGACTCGGTCACATTATTCTGAAACTGAACCAACCAGTTTTTGTGCTACCCTTTACATGTTAATCAAAAGTAAAAATGTTAGAGGGGTCATTTCTCATTTAACTACAGATATCGATATATACATATACATAATAAGTACATTTGTATAAAATTAACAGGCCATAGAAGGAGTTTCTAGTGCTTTGATTACATACATACAAGTCAGTTACCAATAAGTTGATAAACCTGACGGACTACATGGTTATAAAATTATGCATAAAAATATCTATGTACTAGTAAATTTCATGGAACATTTGCTACAAACAAAACAACATGATATATATTACTTGTAAACATCAAAGCTTATAAATACTGCCACAGGTGAAAGAGACGTGACAAAATAAATCTGTCAAATTGTATTCATCATTAACTTTATGGGGAACATTTTTAATTACTAATAAATAACACCAAATGTTTTCATTCAAAATATTATTTAGTTTTGTATTTAGTTTTCAAACGAAATATAAGAAGGAGTTCTTTTTTATAGATAACTTATAAATGAATTTTTAGCTTTTCAAAAATATCAAAGGGAGATAATTCACGATAGGAAAAGATTGTTAAGATCTTAATATACAGTATTGAACCATGTACCGATTGAAAAATTGTTAACAAAAGTAATCAAGCTTTTAAAAGATTAAGTCTGCTTGTCAGTTTGGATATATTCAACATCTCTATATCTTCCTGTCGCCTCAGCATCGCTAATCACAACACCATTATTACCTGGGTTCCTTATTGATTATATTTGACGCTAAATTCATACATTAGGATTTACACATGCCAACAAATTAAATGTATTTCACATGTAACACATAAACAACGACTCCATCGTGCTTGTTGCAGATCTACTGTTTAATCAATAATACCAACAATATTTTTCAGGATCCACACAATGCGAAGACGAACTGTATATTCACTTTATAGATTATAGCACTGGGTGTGCATGACATGTCAAAGTTTAAATGCTAATGGTGTACAATGGTATCCATAAGTGTAAGTCTTGGCTCAGTATCTCTACAGACAATGAATCTGTTTTGTTTCATATGTGCTACTGATTAAGCCAAGATATAAACTTGAAAAATACAAGTCAATTCAACAGTCAAAGCACACAAAGAAATTAATAAAAACTTTGTTAATCTCATTACTGTTAATGTCTTTTCAACACATTTAAGATTAAGTTGAGACAGCCACAGTGTCTTTCACATGGGAGATAATGTAAGAGACAGTCTCTTAACACATTTAAGATTTTGTTAAGACATCCTCTCTTCACACGCGAGATTATGTTCAGATAGTGTCTCTTTTCAAGTTTAAGATTATGTTGAGACAGTGTCTCATCACATTTTAGATTATGCTGAGACAGTGTCTCTTCACACATTTAAGATTATGTTGAGACAGTGTCTAAACACATTTTAGATTATGCTGAGACAGTGTCTTATCACAAATATTAAATTATGCTGAGACAGTGTCTCTTCACACATTTAAGATTATGCTGAGACAGTGTGTCTTCACACATTTAAGATTATGTTGAGACAGTGTCTCATCACATTTTAGATGATGCTGAAACAGTGTCTCATCACATTTTAGATTATGTTGAGACAGTGTCTCTTCACATGTATAAGATTATGTTGAGACAGTGTCTCATCACATTTTAGATTATGCTGAGACAGTGTCTCATCACATATTAGATTATGTTGAGACAGTGTCTCTTCACACATTTAAGATTATGCTGAGACAGTGTCTCTTCACACATTTGAGATTATGTTGAGACAGTGTCTCTTCACACATTTAAGATTATGCTGAGACAGTGTCTCTTCACACATTTAAGATTATGCTGAGACAGTGTCTCTTCACACATTTAAGATTATGTTGAGAGTGTCTCTTCACACATTTAAGATTATGCTGAGACAGTGTCTCTTCACCACACATTTAAGATTATGCTGAGACAATGTCTTTTCACACATTTAAGATTATGCTGAGACAGTGTCTCTTCACATATTTAAGATTATGTTGAGACAGTGTCTCTTCACAATTTAAGATTATGCTGAGACAATGTCTCTTCATACATTTAAGATTATGCTGAGACAGTGTCTCTTCACACATTTAAGATTATGCTGAGACAATGTCTCTTCACACATTTAAGATTATGCTGAGACAGTGTCTCTTCACACATTTAAGATTATGCTGAGACAGTGTCTCT
>JAUMGZ010127657.1:0-17217 GCA_032359645.1 Pododesmus macrochisma
TGACATCAGTATAATTCCTAAACCTTGCTTATTAACTTGCTTCAACTTGGTGTATTGCACAAAACTGCTTAAATAAGACAGTTTGCACTACAATTTTGTCATACAGGGCATTGTATATAGGTAATAAAGACATTTTAAGATTTTGCTAGGCGTTTTCTCCCCCATGAAAATTTCAAAAAGTTGGCAAGTATGTTGTAAATATTTGTTTATAAAAAAAATGAATTGAGCAAAGTTCTGTACACATTATATCAAGTTACTGTTCTATTACTTTCAGGATTCGCTGGCCCGTTCAGAAGAATGTGTAGCCCAGCATCAAGCATATCATGATTCCTGTAATGGATTTCTCTCTTGGCTCCGTACTGCTCGTGAAAAGTTGGCTACATGTTCAGACACTTTTGGAGAAAAACCAGCCATTGTTTCTAAGATAGAAAGAGCAAAGGTATTTAACAGATTTGTAGAAGTTGTCCTGTGTTCCATACATTTATTTTAACTTGATAAATAGACTGCCATATTAATTTGACAGAGATCAGCTTTGTATGTTGTAAATATGACAAGGAAGGTCTTGTTTAACCAAAGTCTGAAAAATCATCAGATCAAAGTCCTTTTGTTTGATACAGAACATTGACAATTATCAATGTTATTACTTTCAACATTAAAAGGACTTCACAAGTACAGTGTTGGTTCACTGTCAAAATAATAGGGTATTATGTAATGAGTTTGTGGCACAGTTTTCTAGTAAGCTGGGTGTTTAAAGTTGGCCAAATTTGCTTTGTTGCTAGAAGACATTGCAACATGTAACCTGGAGTATGATAACAATTAAAGAATAAAAGTAAAAAGAGAATTATTTTAAAGCAGAATGAAAAAAATAGTTGGCAGTTAACGCAATAATGGTGAATTATAATTTAGAGAACATTTATTGACAAATCACAAATATTGATGAATAAAGTTTGTTTTCTATGAAATATTATTATTGTATAATTGTGATTTATTCATGTTGCTATTTTGTACACAGGCACTGACAGCAGATCTTGGGGAAGGAGCTCAAAGATTGACTGAAGGCACAAAAGCAGGGGAGGCCACTCTGTCCAGCACTTCTGCCTCAGGACAAACTAAAATCCGTCAGGAGTTAGCTACTATGAAGCGTGACTTTGAAGAATATCGTACCTTACTTACCGATGCTCAGGAAGATTTAGTTAGGTGTTTAACAAGATGGAATGACTTTGAAGACAGTTACAATCAATTCAACAGCTGGTTAAAGGAAACAGAAACATTCCTGAGAGCTGACCTTGAATTTAAAGCGTCTGCTGATGAGAAAAAGAGACATTGTGAACAGTATCAGGTACAATGACCTTCTTTGTCTTAATTCCCAATACCATCCTACATACAATGTGATCATTATCCAATCACAAACTTGGTTATAAATGCAGTTTGTTTCAGTACACCACATTGGAAGTATTTTTGTAGAGGATGCTTAGTTTAAGACAATATGAATTTAGCAGATTTTGTCGTGTTTTTATTTTGAATATGCTTTGTTTAACATGAAACATAACATTTTATCTAATTATCACTACTCTTTTATCATATATTTTGGTTTTATAAGTTATTTAACTTATGTGTATGACATGTCTGACGTGATTTTCATTATTATCTGACAGTTGAGGTTACAATATAGTGTAAGTAACAGAGGTCCCCTGTGATTACACCCCTTGTTTCTACCTACATTACTGTGTTCTATACAGGCGGTGATGAGTGAAATGTTGTCTCTGGACATGGTTCTATAATCAGTTATAACTTTCACAATTTCTTTTTGTCAAAAATGTTTAATTTACATGGTTTAGTAAACTAAGTTACAAAATTTATATATAAATGAAAAAAATACAGAACAATCTTCACATATTTGATTAATTCATCTTGAAAAATTAGCTAACCATTTTTGAGTGTTTGAATAACGCAAAAGAAATCATTGAAATTATAATTGACATGTAGACCATGTACCTGGAATCTTACGTACAGATATTGGAGATTATTTTCAAAGTTTGCTCATTTACTAAAAAGGCAGTTATAATTCTTATAAACATTATTGTCTGCAAGTCTTATAAAGATAAACCTTTCATTTAACTGGTGTCTTTGCAATCTTTTATATATATTTTATTCATAATTATAACAACTTTTTACTAATTGAGCAATAACAAGAAAGATATCTTGATTGAGCCAAATTTTGCATTTTCAGTCTTTGAAATTTGTTCAAAGATCCAACTCTTGTAACTTTCCCAGATCTTTATCTAATAATGCTGCAAAGCTATGAGCATATAGATTGACTTGTCAAGTCCCTGTTTTTGTGGTGGTTTGTATCCGTTTTATGCTAACTATTCAATAAATGATCACCGGTTGGAGCATGAGACCCTGTAGAGTTTACCCCAGATATATTAACCCATTAACTAAAACCTGTCAATATTCAAGATGAGCACAATTTATTAATCACATTCTTGTTTGTTAATTTTCCTCTATTAAATGTGACCTGTTACTTAGAAAAATAGGACGATAATACATGTAATAGATGGTGTAAGGCAGGCGATGTGTTTATCTAGTGAAAATTCTAAATTAGTAGTTTTTATAAGCACTTTAATTTTCGGGGGGAAATACTGACAATAACAAAAACAACAATCATTGTTTACAGTGTAGTGTAGGAAAATATCATAGCTTAGCAATTCAAGTTTTGGAGGGCAATGCAAGTTATGGGGGAGGGGGGGACAATGCAAGTTATAGTTATAATTCAACAAATCTGGCCAGTGAATTTCATTGTTACAAATAAAATAAAATTATATTCTGTTTGATATAACAGGCAGATTTGTCCAAACACAATTGTCATCACTATGCCTTAATATAAAAAAGGAGATACTAAACCATTCCTTCGACATGACTTCATAATTTCCAAATACGGGAAACATTTTGTTAATAAGTCTCCACATGACTAAAAATGATTTCACGTTAATATATGTAATTAAATAAATAATCAAATTGCAAAGAATTTTATTGTCGTTCACAGTTTATTCAGTCGTAATACGGAAGAAAAAAAATACGCTGTCAAGGTATTTCAAGTTGAATGTTCTGATTTCTCTAGTGGGAGATAAATATTGCATCTTACTGATTGTTCAAGCCATAAATGGAAAATATTACACATTGAAATATTACAATACTTATATAAGTACTAGTGTGTTTGTATCCATCATAATCCATTCACAAATATAAATTGCATGTGACAAGCACTATAAAACTAAACCCTTGTACTTCCATTTATAGTTTTGGCTGTGTGTCCATTTATACCGGTACTTTATAAATATATCTGTGATCCTCTTAATAATATTAGAAATTAAATAGGTTTAATTCACGATCTGTAATGAACATTACATGGACTTTACTGCAGTGTTCTGCTGAGCTATCATGGTCTGGATAGTAAGAGTGGCTAAGTACTGAGTGGTCTTGATCACTTCTGAAATATTGAAGTACAAATTATGTGTATATGTCTCATGGATACAGTTGATCATTCCAGATACTGCTCCCAAATAAATGTTTCTCTTTTTTCCTCTGAAATTTGCTAAATTTGTATCATGAAACATAGGAACATGTAGTAAGAAATGACTTTGTTTAGTTACTTTAAGAAGATAGTTTTTAGTATTTCAATGAATGACAGTGTGATTAAGTTTTTTGATATTATGAAAATCTGTTTTATGTCCCATCATGTGGTAGCTTATAACTTACTTGTTTTGTAAGTTTTCATAATATAGCTGTCTTTCCATCATATAACATGTTCTCCTTATTTCTATGACAACAGAATTATTTAGAAGATGTTCTTGGACAACAGAGTTCATTAGACAAGGTCAATGAGAAAGCACAATCTCTCCTACAAACCAATGCTGATGCCAAAACATCCCATGCCATCACTCAACTCACTACAAGATATCAAGGTGTCATTGCCCTATCTAAGGTATGTACAAAACATTCTATAACATCAGTCAACCCATATCAAAGTGTCATTGCCCTCTCTTATTTTAATTTTCAAAATTATAATTTGTTCAATGAATGATTGTTGTTTTTGAACTTATTATGTGTAATTATTTGATGAGTTCTCACTTTTGGTGTAAGTAACTGTACTTAAGAGATGTCTTGTCTTCTGTTAATAGGATATTGTAAAGAACCTGGAGAATTACTTTGATAACCACATGAACTATAGGAAGAATATAGAGGACTTCCAAGACTGGTTAGCAGAAACTCAACAGAAACTCAGGGAAGTGCATGATTCTGCTGGAAACAAAAATGATGTCAGCTCAAAAATAAGCAAAATTGCTGTAAGTTTACTAAAGAAATCTAATAATAATACCAAAGTATGAAAAAGGTAAATAAAAAATGAGTTGTGGTTTTTGTCTTGCATATTGTTGTCTCATTTCGTTTGAAACATTTATCAGTGAGAATATCTTGCCTTTTTAGGGCCCATGCACTTTCCAATTATTTCAACTTATCATTTTGCAGGAAATTCAAGCTGCCATGGATCAGGGTCACAATTTCTTGAGGTCTTTGCTCGAGTGGTCAGAGCGAACATTACCAAACACAAACCCACGTGGCTGTGCAGCCATTAAACAAGAGACAGAGAATGCTAAACATGATTACGAGAACTTGCTGACAGATGTTGGTCAGGCAAAGAGGAATTTAGAGTCGGCATTGTCTCAGTGGGGTGACTTTGATCGCCAGAATGAACATTTCTATACATGGCTTACAGATATTGAAGCAAAACTTAAAGCTGACCAAGAATTACGTGCAGATTTACCAGAGAAAAGATCAAGCTTGGAGAAATGCAAAGTATGTTAAATATATAGTGCTTAAGGATTATATTTATCTACTAATTCTAATAAGCAATTAAATATTATTAAAACAATGTCAATTTTATATACTAATAATAACTAAACTTCTTTTGGTTATGCTATGTATCTTATAAAACCTGTCTTGTTTTGTAGGCTTTACAGTCAGATGTAGCTAATCACAAAGATGCTTTAGAAAGACTTGAAGAAAAGGCCTCTACTCTAAGAGATGGTCAACCACAAGTGCTAGCCTCAGAACTACGGTCAAGATATAACAGGATGGTCAATCTTGCCAGGGTGTGTATAGTTCATTCAGTTCTCTATAACAAAGGTTTATGGTTTTAGTTTATTTGTAAAGTTAAAATAACCGGTACTAAAGATTATTGAGAATAGAACTTTTGTTACTATATCAATATGATAATTTAATCTTATTCAAGTTATTCAAGTTGACTTTTATGTGTATTGTGTTGCTGTTTGTAGGACCAGACATTAAGAATGGAGGATCAGGTACAAGGTCATGAAGAGTACAGGCGCGCCTATATTGGCTGTCTAGATTGGTTAGCTAACAACCGTCACAGATTACAGCGTCTCAGTGACTATGCTGGTGACCGAAACACATTACAGGATAGACTACAGCAAGTCAAGGTAAGTAATTATAAACACAAACTACATAAAGTGTAAGGGAGCTAACTTTTAAAAACAGAATACACTACAGCAACTAAAAAAATAATTATTAACTCAATAGACACATACAAGTAAGGTAGATAACTCTAAACACAGAATAAAGCAACTCAAGTTGAGTAATTCTAAACCCAAGCTACACAAACCTAAGGTAGATAACTCAGTACAGAAATATTGAGTTTATATACCTAGCTGTTGTAAATGTTATAGCATATTTTAACCATTTTAATCAAATATTCCTGTAAGTGTTTCACTATGGGTCCTGTGGTGTTACTAAGGTAAAGACACTTGTTTTAATGCTTTTCATAACATGATTTTCCCTTATATCAAAGGACTTCAAAGGAGAGATGCGTCAGGGACAGGACATGGTTAACAACACTACCCAGCTAGGAGAACGGGTGTGTCAGACGACAGCTCCCCGTGGACAGGAAGCTATACACAAAGAGATTCACAACCTTAAGGATGATTGGAACACCTTTGCCTCGTCAGTCAATGAGGTGGAGTCCAACCTGGAGTCCTGTATTAGTAACTGGCTCCAAATGGACGATGAGTATCAGGGATTCTTACAATGGGTGGAGAAAATGGAAGCCAAAGTCAAGGGTTTTCAGGAGAACAAACCAGACCATCAACGCAAGGAACAACAACTTGTAGATGCAGAGGTTAGTCATTCATGACCAAACACGAATAATCTTCTTTTCTTTGTACAAATATAATAATGTATTGTTATGAGTAAAATAAATGAGTATTGTATTTATAAGCCAATTAGTGTTTTGAGTACACCATACTTGCCAACTTTTCAAAATTTTCATGGGGAGATATCATGTGTCTTAATTTAAAATTGTCTAAAAAATACTTACAAAGCACCCTCTGTGGCAAATAATAGTCTAAAATGACATACTTTCTGTTGCTTCATGCAATGTATAAATTTGACTGGAGATTTAAAGAAGATTTATAGAATACTGAAGATATGAAAAGTCAAAATTGAGGGTCAGAAATCGGAAGTCTCCCTCTTAAGTAGGGAGACTTGGCAAATATGGTACACATTTGATAATTAACCTACTAACAAAAACAAACATTATCTTATGAATTTTGCATATCTCAATTTATGCTTGACTTTGATTAGGATGTATTTGAGGAAATACTGAAGAAAAAGTCCAGTCTAGAAAGTGTAAAGGGGCATGGTGACTCTGTGTCACAGAGAAGTAGTGATCTGCGTGTTTCTAATAACATGATGCAGTTAGCCACCAAGTACCAGGGTCTTGTCTCCGCAGCAAAGGTATGTCTATAATAAATACATGGCATTTATAGCATGATTCAATCACTAAATAAATGAATTAATTGTGACTTGTAAGATGATGCAGTCACAATATTGTCTCAGTGGCAGCAAAGTTTATATCTATAGAAACAGTTGTTGTAAAGAGTATCAATATTTGGAGCAAATCTTGTTAAAATATTGGATACAGTGTTTTATTAGTACATGTCATATATTTGTCTTATATTGTAAACATGTCTTTATAAAGTGATTGACCTGATTTATATAATGCTACAGAGTATGGTTCGTCGTTTATCGGAGAACTGTAAAGAGCATAAGGACTACAATGAAGCTTTTGATGCTGCTGCTGACTGGCTGGCAGACATGCAGGATCGTATACAACAGTGTAACGACACATCAGGTGACTGGCATGTTGTCGAGGATCGAATGGATGATATCAAGGTACACATAACTGTAGTGAATTAGGTTATATCTTTACAATGTTACAGTATGTTTTGCTGCATGGAGTTTATACAGCATTTATATTATGTTATTGTTGCATGTTTAAAAAGTTAGTTATGAAGTTCAGGAGGTATACACCACAATTAAAATTGAGTCAAATTGCAGAGGCTTTGGTACATAATTATTAACTGAATAGAGATGCAGAAATGCTAAAATTTATTTAATGAAAACGTTTATTTTTTTCTAAAATGTTAGTAAATGGTTGATTTAGACATAAGATTTGTTACTGTCATGTTATGTAGAAGAATGTTTTTTGATTGAAATTGATGTATTTATTTTATAGGACATCACAGCTAGTATGGATGGTGGTCTTAAGAAGGTGAATCTTGTGTGTGACCTGGCCGAGTGTATACTGCCCAACACCTCCTCTGATGGCAAGCGTATCATTGAGCAACAGGTGACAGAGTTAACCAATGAGTGGGAGAAATTAAATCTGGCCATCTCTGAATGTAGTGCCATGTTAGAGGGTGTACAGGTCAGGTGGAATGACTATGAAGAATACTACGGCAGTCTTGTTAAATGGCTGGCTGATATGGAGAATCAACTTGCCATGAGTCCAGAACCCAAAGCTCAGCTGGTCGAGAAAAAGACACAGCTAGACAAATATAAGGTAAGGAACTATACCTAATGTTCTAATGAAGACATGAAATTATCATAGTATTTACCTTTTTATATGAAGAGAAGGTAATATACTGATTTATTAATTCTAAACCGAATGTGATGATTGATGATCTTTAGACTTTGAGAAGAATTGAAATGTTTCTTTGATTTATGCAATGTATTCTGTAGACTTAACAAAACAGTTGTTGAGAAGAAGTGAAATGTTTCTTTGCTGTATGCAATGTATTCTGTAGACTTAACAAAACAGTTGTTGAGAAGAAGTGAAATGTTTCTTTGCTTTATACAATGTATTCTGTAGACTTAACAAGACAGTTGTTATATTTTCATGTGTATCTTGTTTTATAGTTGGTGCTAAATGACGTTGAGAATCACAATCGCATGGTGAATGAACTAGCAGAAAGAGTAGCTAATCTGGAAGCTCTCAGTGAGAATCCCGAGGTGTCTCACTCTCTGTCTGATGTTCAAATACGATACGACAAGATCCGTGGAAAAGCTAGGGTATGTTCTGAACTATCAGTGGGTCTATGATTATAAAGATGAATGCACAAATCAATCTGAAAACAGTGAAATATATATGTGTAATCGGTATGTCAATGTTGAGAATCTTCTGGTTAACTTACCATCATATTATAACTACATCCCATTGCAAAATCACAGCTTTAGCTGGCATATCTGCTTGGATTAACTTGACAATCTCAAACAAGTGTGAGTACACATTGAAAACAAAAAATTGTTGAATATTGCAAGTCTAGGATTTTTTCACATTCTTGAAAATAGATTGAGTGTGAAATTTTTTGATTTTAGGAAGTTGTTGCTGGTCTTGAAAGAGCATATCATGATCACTTGGACTTCCATGAAGCACAGCAAGAAAGCGAAAAATGGCTACTGCAGACATCTTTCAGACTTATGTCCCATAATTCCCTGAATGTCAGTTCCATGGAACTAACACAGCGACAAGTGGATAAACACATGGTGAGTATCTCCTCAACGATATGTCAGACAATTTACCTCTACATCTTAATAAGTTAAGAATATAAAGTTTTAGAATTCAGGCAGTAGTTACTTTATATTTGGCACAAAAAAAATCTTGTTCCAGTGGTTCAGATTTATGTAAATTAAAATCAACAATACTTTTTTTATGACTAATTTCAACACAGTGGGTCCAAAAAACATATATGAGGTGGTTTTATAAACTTCAGATGTTAATTCAAGACATAGAAGACTACCGACACACACTGGATCGTGTCAATCAACAAGGACGCCATCTTGTTCAAGACAACTCCAAGGTACCAAAGTTGGCACAGCAGATTCAGTCCCAGCTACAAAACCTTGAAGAGAGTTATCTCAACTTGCAGACGACGGCTGAGCAGATCAGGGTAAGTAGACGTAGCTCAATATCATTTAGTGCATTGTCATCTCACTTTCATCTCTATATACACCCAGGGGCCACGATTAACTGCTCACCAAAATTCATGTTTCTCAACATTAGCCAAAAAAAGTAGTTCTCCTATTAAATTTTATTTCTATGTAGCTGTTTGTCTCCTTAAAGTCTCCCATAACAAAATTAAAAATATATTTGCTCAAGATTATAAATTGATTGATGATTTTCTTAACAGTTTCTTTGACATTATCTTTTACTCTTCAACAGTATTTTACTGTTTTGTCTGAGGATTTACAAATTATAATACACTTTTAGATTTTTGTTAGTTATTAGTTCAGTGGTTTCCTGTTTGATTTGTTTTATGTTGAGAAACATGTATAAAGTGAGCTCATATAAGGCCAAGTCTTATAGCATATAAACAGAACATTATATAGCTCTTAATCACATTTTCAGGTTCATCAAAATGAGAAATTAGACAAAACCGCTATTCCAAAGCAACTTCTCAAGATGTGAAGATTGTAGGCATAGAAATGTAGCCAGTAAAACGTTTTGATTGAAATTTTACCATACAAAAAAAATTCTGAGAAAGGAAAATGAAATTTATGAAAATTCTAAAAACTGATTTTAATTGAATACATTAAATTGGTAGTAAAGACTTGGCTTTCATCTTAACAGGGATATTCTAATACTCATTGATCATTCATGATAATACAGGCACCATGAAGGGAAGCAGCTCATGTATAATACAGCCAAGTTTTATTAGAATCCTACAGGTGTTGCTAATGCTTTTAGAGTCTATGTCAATAGCAGTCTATGTTCTGTGTTTAATGTACAGCACAATGAGCTTTAATTGATGACATCAATACCCAGCAAATTAAAACAAGTGGTTTTCACTATCACATGCACAAAAGGATGGTCATTTGTACACCCAGCCCCCGAAACCCAGCTACCCAGACAGCACAGTGTTACTATCAATAGGGTTTAATGTTTTAATGGATAGTATGATGAATATGCATGTATTATCTAGTCTGCATGACAGCATGTTACCATGGAAACAGTAAACAAGTTGATACCTTGTATGTTTTAAAGGCAGGACTGATAATGTTAGTATCTGTGTACCGACTTTTTATCTGTATGGTTAAAACTATAGGTCAGTTATTGGTTAAGTAAAATGAATGATATATATCTTGTTTAGAAGATTTATGTATACTGTTGGTTTTTAATTAACACAACTGTGACATTGTGTAAAATGTTGAGATGTTCAGATTCTATGTTAGTGGAATTTCATACCTACCATGTATTACCTCCCTTGTATTTATTATCTGTATATATTCACAAGAGGACTATTATAATATATATATTTATTTGCATGCAGAACCTCAGTATCAGATAAAATACCACCTTTTTAACCCAGTATATTCAACTATATAAGGTTGTAAATTTTCCTATCAGTTTTTACACAATGATTATGTAATGTTTGTATATACTTCTCTTATTGTTTTGATATTATGTATGCTGGTGATGTTAATTGTGAAACATGTTTTCTTGTTAATGAGGCTTCAAACTTCTGCTGTTAGAATTCAGACTCTGAATTGAATCTTTTGAACATTTTCTAGTGTTTTGGTACTTATGGCCATCCTTTTCTAAGCTTTTAGAAATAATGTTTACAGCATATTTTTTCCTAAATCTTTCTGTGTTGCTGCACCTTTATTTTTACTTCCATTCACAATCTATTTTTGTGCTCTCATTGACATTCAAGCATTATCTCTGTTTTCATTGTCCCAGAACATGGAAATTTATTTCTGTACAATAAAAAATAGTCTATTACCATTATTATTATAATTTTTTTCTAGATGTTGGTCACTTTTTCTATCAAAATTTCCATCATTTTGTGCACATTTTATTGTGATAATATTGTCCATATTTGGATATTAGTACAGTAGTTTTTAAATAATTTGCACTCAAATCAATTTTGCTGGAATTGGGTTGGTGAAGGATATAAGCTAATTTGACTTATGCGCTAGAGACTAGATAATTTAACATGGCTTGGGCATTACTTTATCAACATTTGTGGCTAGAATGCAAATTACTTTCACATGTATCAGTGTATTCTGTCAATAGAGAATAATATTTAGAAGACAGGAATTCAACAATATTTCTGAATGCATAAAAGAGAATTTGAAATTGAATGGGTGTTATATTGCTTGTCATGAGGTATGCTTGGTTGTTGACACTTGAGTCAGACTCTCTTATCTCCCTTTTAACAGGTAGTGTTGGATCACTTAGATCTCTACTGGTATTGATTGTCGCCATGGTAACCATTCCAAGGTCGCCTTCTCTTTCTTCTGATTGGATTGATTGTGATATCAACTGTTGCTATAGTGATAGACTTATAATTAACAATGAAGTGCTTTACTTAATCATAAATTAAATGGATTAGTAAAAGAAAACCAGGAGACTAAACAAAGCAGATAATTCAAGAACACAGTGCTTACGATTCCAAGGAAACCATTCCAGTGTGCTATATTGTTTCTGTAGCAACTAATTCATATGTTAAACTTAGAAGTGAACAGACTATTATGTATTCTGTATTGTACTCGACCATAGGTTATTGACTGAACCCTTCAACCATTCCGTAATCTTTATGTACAGTTAAAACTTTTGATTCAGTTTGATAACAAATTCTTGAAAAATATAAAATTTGTAATTGAATCTGTAAGAAGATATTCCCGGGATGGATGTAGGGACACTGTCAGTTATTTATGTCTTATGTTTACAAGTTGAGATTAGTATTTACAAACTTTGCTTGTATGTACATTTAAATACAGACATACAAATGCTTTGTACAATGAATTTGGTTATATTTTGTAATACTTTTTTTATCAAGATAATTGATTTTCTAATGAATGCAATGTAATTATTATTTTTTGTTAAATATTTTTTAAACATTCCAAATGTCTAATTTTTATAATTTAAAGCTTTGATTAAAGAAAATTTATAATTTGTATTTTTTTATTGATATCAAATTTGTATATTAATTTTAATTTAAAAAGCAAAATGTGTTTTTTCTAAGAAAATGTGGTAGAAATACCAGAAGTATACAGTATTTCATGCACACTAATCAGTATACAGTATTAATACTATAACCGTTAGTTAACTTTGGTGCTTAATTTGACTAGCAGTTATATTGTGTGGTCCTTGGTCACTTTTTGACAAATTGGATATGTACTAGTTATTTGTGATCTAGAACAGACATCTTCATTAACTATTTATATAGATTATATTTATTTGTTATGTAAGTCTGTTAACATCATAAATCTATGTGTGTTTGCTTGAGTCCGTCCATATTTATATTGTTTAACATGGTATGTGTCGTGTGAGGACGTCCATATATATTATGTGTTTAAAATGGTAAATGTGTCATGCTAGTCCATCCATATTTAAATTTTTTACTAGAGGTGTTTATGATGTGTGCATCTCTCAATGTCGTTAATGTATGTTGCTGAGTTCGTCCATATTTAAATTATTTCACAAGATGTATGTCTGTTAATGTGAATCCGTCCATCTTAATATTACCGTAAAAGGCTGTGTAACTTTCGCACTTTTGGGGGAAATTTATGCTTCTAAATCTTGATATGTAAATTAAACAAGTAGAGAAAAATCCAGGAAATGTTCACGCATTTTTAGGCAGCTGTATACAGCGAGCTTTGACCAAGGAGCAAAAATCTCACGTGTTTTTATCATTTTAATAAGCTAATATAACAAAGTACTTTGGTACTACTGCTATTTGTTTCTAGTGTCTATGTTTCCCAGTATTTTCATGGTAAAAGCCTGAAAAAGAAGGCAAAAAGCATCAAAATTGAGGCCGCCATTTGCATTGATTTTCATGTTAACTAATTAGAGTTACCTCCCTTCATCTATTAATAATACGGACAACTCATAGTGGGAATTCCCTTTTCATGGTTATTTTATTTATATTCACGCGTTTGCGAGTGGTTTCTTCTGTCCAACATTTGGAACATTTATAAAAAATTAATACACAACTTTTCAGCATAATATCAAACTTTATTCAAAATGAAATGAATACAACAAGAATCTGTTTTCAGATAATTTTATTGTAATACGTATGTATCACACAATGATCATTCTTTACATTTCATTCAAGACAGGCATGCTTTTAGAAGATACGGACCTACAATTTTGTTTACCTGCGTAAAATAAACGGGAAGAGGTTTTTTGTTTACTTTTAAGTGCCAAATTTCCCCTGCGTAAATTACCCAAATGCGAAAATTAAACAGGTTTTTATGGTATTTCACAAGATGCATGTCTAATGTGAATCCGTCCATATTTATATTATTTAACAAGATGTATGTCTAAGGTGAATCCGTCCATATTTATACTCTGTACTAGATTTTTATGATGCGAGTCCGTCCAAAATTTAACACAAATTTATTTATTAGGATTTGTTTTATACAACATAAGAATTGATTGTATTGTTATTGATGAAGTTATGTAAGGATTGTCAAGTGTAATTATTGTAAGGATTATGGAGAGTGTATGTATAGTAATAGAAAATGTTTTTATACATACCGGTAACTGATCTACAAACATTTGTACACAAGTGGTTGTGACTACAGCTGTGATATCAGGTGTTAAACATGTGATAATTTTCCTATTGATAATAAAATTTTCCTATTGATAATAATTGTAATTAATTCATTATTTATCACATATTAATTTGTTTTAACCAATGTTTAAGTTTTAACAAGGAGATGTGTTTGAAGTGTCACCACGCTAACATTGTGCTGTCTGGTTTGGGTTTCTAACAGAAAGCTTTTAACTGCATGTTCTTTGTATTAAAACACTTTCACAAAGGTCATGATAATTTGTGATAACTTAATCCCTGACCCCTCTAAGATCACGATTGACCTTGCCAATTTGCATTTACCATCATGCATGTTTGAATGTTTTTAGCACATGTCCACAATTCACCTGTAGGATTCACATTAAAACACCTGTCATAAAGTATAACTTTGCTGAATGTACATTTTGTTGAAATTAATCACTTGTTCAGATTGTCATTTTAATCCATATTCATGGAGTGATATGTATGTAGAGGCTAGAGCCCTCCCTTTTTAGTGCCTGTCAATCACAGATAATGCCACCCATTCTTGGAATAAATGGGTGGGGCTTCTGCCTCATTATATATGGATTGTGATGTAAGTATTGTGATAATCAGATATACATAGAAATTCATTAAATCATTTAACATATTATTTATTTACAGTAATTATTATTAAATAAAACAATTTAATTAAAAGATGTTTTAATTTGTCATTTCTGATTGATTAATGCATATTGTCTCGACTATAATGGGTGTAAACTCAGGCGAGTTACCACATGATTCAACATTTCCTTAAACTGCGGTAGAAGAGACTGATCTACAAAGTTTTTTAGAAAATGAACAGAAAAGACAAGATGCAGAGGGGGATCCTAAAAATCCATCTATATTTTGCTCGAGTCCATCTGACTTTCCCATACCAATTTCATACGTTGTTGTTTGATCCGAAATTGTTGACAAGGAACAGACAAAATATGTTAGAAAATTATTTAAAGATTATTGTCAAGACCCTATCTGGATTTCTTTTTAGTCCACCTGAATCCAAGGTCCTAAGTGGACTTTTCCATTAGCACTGCTATCCTCATAGTCCATTGTCGATTGTTAACTTTTCACATTTTCAAATTCTCCAAAACCACTGCATAAAGTTAAACCAAACTTTCTGGGAAGCATCTTTGAGGAATGCAGATTAAGATTTGTTCAAATGATTGGTCTTGGGTGCCACTACGAGGTAGAAATAGATAAAAGTTGACTGTATTTAAAGAATATGTTCCAATAGTTGAAGGTCTAGAGCCTAATAAAACTAGGGCAAAGAGAACCAAAGTTTGTTGAAGGTGTGACCCTGGGGTCTAAAGGAAGTTAAATTTACAAATTGTTTAGGTCATAAGTTCAATGCTTTAGCAAATGTGTTAACTTTCCACTTTTTAGCTCAGCTGAGCCCGAAGGACTAAGGTGAGCTATAGTAATTATTTGTCGTCGGCGTCAGCGTTTCACATTTTCGACTTCTTCTCATAAAATTTTTCATCCATACTTGGAAGGAAGTATCTCTAGGGAAAGGGGATTCAGATTTGTTCAAATGAAGGTGCTCTGCTCACAGTGGGCGCCAATAGAGGGCCAAAAGGGAGAAAATTTCAAAATATTTCAAAAATCTTCTTCAAATTAACTAGATGGTCTAGAGCTTAATGTTTTGGTATGTTGTAACTTTAGGCATTGAGAATCAAGTTTGTTCAAGGTGTGACCCTGGGGTCAAAAATAGGTTACACTTTTTGAGGTCAAAGTTCATCACTATTGCAAATATGTCAACTTGTCACATTTTAGACTTCTTCTCATAAACTAATGGGCTAATTTCAATTGAACTTGGTAAAAGGCATCCCTAGGGAAAGAAGGTTCAAATTTGTTCAAATGAAGGGGCTTGGCCCCAAGGGGGTGCCACAAGGGCCAATATACTGACAATATTTCAAATCTTCTAATAAACTAAAAGGCTTAGAGATTAATGCTTTGGTATGTAGTAACTTTAGGGCATGGAGAACCCAAGTTTGTTCAAGGCGTGTCCCTGGGGTCAAAAATAGGTTACATGTTTTGGGGTCAAAGTTCATCACTATTGCAAATATGTCAACTTTCCACATTTTTGACTTCTCATCCAAAACTACTGGACCCATTTCATCAAAACTTTGTAGAAAGCATCCCTCTTGTAAGGAGGTTCAGATTTGTTCAAATAAGGGGCACAGCCTCCATGGCGCACCACTTTAGGGGGGCCAAAAAGGGGAACATTTTACAAAATTTCAGAAATCTTCTTAGAAATGAGATTGCCGAAAGTTTGATGCTTTGGTATGTAGTAACTTTAGGGCACAGAGAAACAAGTTTGTTCAAGGTGTGACCCTGGGGTCAAAAATAGGTTACACTTTTTGGGGTCAAAGTTTAACACTATAGCAAATATAACAGTTTTCACATTTTCGACTTCTTCTCCAAACTCAATGGACCAATTTTAACAAAACTTTGAATGAAGCTTCCCTAGGAGATGGGAATTCAGATTTGTTGGGGCTTTTCCCCCAGGGGCTGCAACTAGGGGCCTTTGACAAAATTTAAAAAGTCTTCTAATAAACTATAAGGCCTAGAGTTTAATGTTTGCATCTAAAACAACCACACAATTTTCAATAAAATTTGACATAGAGCATGTTCAAATGATGGGATATAGCACATTCTTAGGGGAATAAATTGGGTTATATTGACCAAGAAGGCTTATAGAGCTTCAGGTGAGTGTATCAAGGTTCATCGGGCCTCGTTTAAATCTCCAAAATAGCTGGACCAATTCAAATCATGGTATCCTTTAGTAGAAGGGGATTCATATTTGCTCAAGTGATAAGACTTGGCTAGCCCCTTTTAGGGTACACCAATATGGGAATCAGGAAAAGGGGACAATTTGGCAAAATTTCAAAATCTTTTTATAAGCTATTGTATCTACAGCTTTATGTTTGTATTTGTAGTAACCTGGGACACAAGAAACCAAGTTCCTTTAAGGACCTTCAGACCAGAAATAGGGAACACATTTTTAGGTCAAACTTCAATATTAGTTTATTATAGCAAATATGTTTTTACTGTTTCAACTTCTCCAAAACTGCTTGGGAAAAGAACCTTATGTTCTAATTCACTTCATTCAACTGAACATAAAACATTTAACACATAAACACAACTCTCATATTGGGTGGTGTCTTTGTTTGTTTGTTTGTATTAAGGGCTTATTGTCCGATCAACAGCTAAGGTCATTTACGGACGCGCCAGTTTTACTGGT
>JAUMGZ010127879.1:0-17212 GCA_032359645.1 Pododesmus macrochisma
ACCAGTAAAACTGGCACGTCCGTAAATGACCTTAGCTGTTGATCGGACAATAAGCCCTTAATAAAAACAAACAAACAAATAATACCCTTTGAGTTGGATAAACTTATATGAGAATGAACCAAAAAATATTTCTTTGATCTTATACTTGACCACAGTGACTAGGTTTTGGTTTATGACATACCGTCACCAGCACACCTAGTTCGATGATCCTACTTATAATATTATAGTGTTGAAATGTTTGTTGATCATCCCGTTTTCATTGAGCAGACGACACGCGAAACATAATGAATGAAGATTAACAAAGGTCTATATATATGTACGTGGAACAAGATACACCTGGAGAGAGTTTAGGTACATGCATGTCTGCCTGAACTGTCTGCTTGCGACAGTGCGCACTTATGGTGACTTTATAGTGCTGTCTCACTGAAATATCACACCGCAGACCCATTGGTGTTTATAGAGTGAGCGAGATATTGGATATTACTTTTTTTATATATCGTGAACTTCACCCGCGGTCAGCATTCATTTTTTCATATCTGTATAAATCTAGGGACATCAGATTCCCGCCATTTGTAGCATTTCTGTCATGCAAGCTCCTTGATTGTACCAGGTGATAGATCAAATGTTGTAATTCATAATTTCAAGTTTTCGTCACAGCTAGAGCTAAGCTCTGTGTTTTCGTGTTGTATAAGCTGCCCACACCCGGAATTAGGCAGATGGTTCTACAAAAATACATACAGTAAAATAACCCTTTGTACACGTATACGTGTCGGTGCATCCATCCTAGTAAGTATATGTTTAAACACTAAATATATATAACACAGTTAAAAGTCAGTCAAGTTCTAGAACAGCTCGCGTGTCTTTCAATTTACATACCTTTAATAGATACACCGGAATGTGTTTTTGAATTATTCTGCACTGCACGTAGTCAAGTATATAACTTATACCCGCAGGTCAGGATCAAGTGCGTACGCTCATGGGCATAAAGTACTGTTTGGGGCAAATGAGGCAGTTATCTCGGTAAAAACCGATTTCAAACAAGGTTGGTCAGCACTTGTCTCTGTTTCGCAACTAGATACAACAAATACTTACAAAACATCGAATGAAAACTCGTAAAATGCTGACATATTATTTAACACGATGGAGAATGCAATTCACTGTTCAAAGAAAGGTAAATTTAGGAGTGTTATTTTTATCAAAATAATACTAATTAAGATATGATCAATTGATTAATTAGGGGATTTCTGACGAGCCGGTCCTTAGGTCGAGATTCCTCTGCCCCTCAAACGAACAATATCAGAAAACGACATTCGTTTGAGGGGCAGAAGAATCTCGGCCTTTAGCCGATGTAATGTTTAAAATTGACCGCCGTTGAAAATGGAACAGGGGTCAGTTTTCAACGTTAAATATGGAACCGGAAAGCTTTGAAAAAAGACCACAGCCAGTTTCTATTTCTTTTGTTACCCCCTCCAGAAAAAAAATTCTGGGAATATAGCTGCCACGCGGAATGTCCGTCTGTCTGTCCGGCCAACCGTCTGTCCGTCTAATCATTGCTTGTCTGAATAATAATTCAACAACTAATTATCATACAAAGTTTAAACTTAGTGTGAGGGTGGTGGCCCTAGGGGATGAATGCACAGAAACCTATTTTGGGTGTGGTCTGCCGAAGGTCAAGGTCATTATAGCTAAAATATAATTTGTCTTGTGTGTGGATTATCCGGATGATAACTTAAAAACGAACGACCACGCAACGTTCAAACTTGGTGTGGGGGTGCCATAGGGGATGTGCAGAACCCTATTGATTTCGGATGTGGTTTGCTTAAGGTCAAAGTCACCATTACTAAAAATAGCATTTTGCTTGAGAGTGGCTGACCGGTTGATAATTTAAAAACGAATGGTCACAGAAAGTTCTAACTTGGTTTGTGTGTTGTTTAATGGGACATACAGGGCCCTACTTACGTTTGGTATGGCCTCGAAAAAGTCATGGTCACTATCGCTGGAACAAGAATTATTCTTTCTTGATGGTAACTTGAAAACAAACGGTTGCAGAAATGTTGAACTTCATTTGTGATATTCTAATTCAACCTCCAGTTTTCGAGAACCACCAATAAATGCTATTTCACATGTATGTCACGAGACAATAATTAAGAAAACAATTTGTTGCAAAATCATTTCACAAACATCACCTTCTTGGCCGACCTTCTTAATTGAATGCAAATCAGTGATGTATCAATGACAAGTGATGCACATGGATTTTAGGTCACCTGAGACTTGGTCGCAAGATGACCTATTGCCATCGCCTTTTTGTCCTTCGCCGTTCGCCGTGCGTCCGTAAACAATTCACATTTTCGACTTCTTCTCCTAAGCCACTTGACCAATTTCATTCAATCTGGGTAGGAAGTATCCCTAGGGGCAGGGTATTCAGGTTTGTTAAAATTAATTAGCTCGGCCACTAGGGGGGCAAAAGGGGGAATATTTGACAAAATTTCAAAAATGTTCATCTAATAAACTAGAAGGCCTAGAGCTTAATGCTTTGGTATGTAGAAACTTTAGAATATGAAGAATCAAAAGTGTTCAAATCATGGCCCTGGGGTCAAAAACATGATACACGTTTTGGGGTCAAAGTTTAACACTATATGTTAACTTTTCACATGTTTGACTTCTGCTCCTCAACCACTGGACCAGTTTAATCCAAGCTTGGTAGGAAATTATCCCTAGGGGAAGAGGTTACATATGTGTTTAAAAGAAGAGGCTCGACCTCAAGGGGCGCCACTAGAGGGGATAAGAGGGGGAAAATTTTACAAAGATATAAAAAATCTTCTTATAAGAAACTAAAAGTCTTAGAGTTTAATGTTTTGGCATGTAGTAACTTTAGGGCATAGAGAACCAATTTTGTTCAAGGCGCAGCTCTGGGGTAAAAAATAAGTTAAGTGTTTTGGGTCAAATTTCAACACTATAGCAAATATGTTAACTATTAATATTTTCGACTTCTCTTAAACCACTTGACCAGTTTCATCCAAACTTGGTAGGAAGTATCCCTAGGAGAAGGAGGTTCAGATTTGTTCAGACGAAGGGGCTCCGCCAAAATGGTGGGAAATGTCAAAAATCTTCTTATTGTGACGCCTAAAAATGCAAATTTTCTTATAAACGGTAGACTTTTTGTTTATAGATATGTATTATTGGAGGGTTGTAGAAAATAATGTGAGTAATTTTAAAGAGTCAATGTCATTGGGACCAAGGTCAAGGTCACTGACACTTCGGAAGCCTAAAAATGCTAATTATCTCAAAAACTTTAGACTTTCTGTATAGACATATACATTAGAGGTTGTAGAAAATAATGGGAAGAAAAATGTTGTTAAGTGTCAAGGGCACATGATCCAGGTCAAATACCAATGTCCATACCCGGGTCCATTTTTAACGTTGCATATGGAACCGGGTCAAATACTTATGAACATACCTGGTTCCATTTTCAACGTTGAATATGGACCTGGGTCAAATACCAATGTCCATACCCGGTTCCATTTTCAACGTTGAATATGCAACCGGGTCAAAGTACAGTGCTCATACCAGGTTCCATTTTCTTCCCCTTTTTTTGTCTCTTGGATGGTCATTTTAGACAGGTTTTTGTTGTTAGAGGACAAAACTTATATTTGCTAAAACTTTCATTGCTCAATTAAATGCTTTCATTGTTTACATTTGGTAATATATACTTTCGGTTTGTCTACAGATAGTAATAGATGCATTTCGCAATGTCTTCATTGGTAACAGATAAGTGTATGTATAATCAGTGAGTAATGTGTATCATAAAATGTACATGAATCTGTTGACTTATAATGTTTGAATGGTTCTTATATGCATGAATTACTAAATTTAAAACGGCCACTTTTCAATATCGTCTGCTCGTCTATTGTTATTGAAATTATAGCTTGTTTAATTGTACAAAATGAATATGAAAAATATGTATTCATCTTTCGTTTCCATCGTTTGGTAACCATTCCATGTTTAACGTTCTTGATCTAGATCTTCTCAACTTTCAACGTTGATGACAATATGGCCCATGCCCAGTGTGTAATATGGAGCATTTGTTAATCTAATCAATGAAGCCAATGAAGTCAGTCAGGTTCTCAATAAATGCAGTAAGGTCAATGAAGACAAACAAACGAGTCAATAAGGTCATTAATAAGGTGAATAATTCAATCCATTAACTAAATGGGTCGAGTTAAATTGGTAAATCAAGACGACTAAGTCTATCAAGTGAAACAAGCCAATTGCGGTACTCACGTCTATCCAGTTAACCAAGTTGATAAAGTTGAACAAAATTTATTTCAAATTGTGTGGTTGTTATAGTTACAAGCATCAAACTCTAGGCTTTCTAGTTAATAGGAAGATTTTTGAATTTTCTCAAATTTCCTCCCTTTTGGCTCCCTAGTTGCACCCCTAGTGGTGCCTCCTGGTGGTCATGCCCCTCATTTGAACAATTCTGAATCCCTATCCCTTAGGGATGCTCCACACAACGTTTGGTTAAAATTGATCAATTGGTTTTGAAGAAGAAGAAGAAGTCGAAAATGAGAAAGATTAAAATTTGCTATAGTGTTAAACTATGAACCTAAAATGCATTACCAATTTTCGACCCCTAGGGTTACACCTTGAACAAATTTGAATCTCCATACCACAAGGTTACTACACATTTAGGCATTTACCTCTAGACATTCTATTTTATTAGAAGATTATCGAAATTTTGTAAAACTTTGCGCCTTTTGACCCCACAATGGTGCCCCTGGGGGACGAGCCCCCTCATTTGAACAAATCTGATTCCCCATCCCCTAGGGATGCTCCATACCAAGTTTAACAGAAGTGGTTTTTGGGGAGAAGTCGAAAATGTAAAAAAATAATAGATTTGCTATAGTATTGAACTTTGACCCCAAAACGCGTAACCTATATTTGACCCCAATGTCACACAATGAATAAACTTGATTGTCTATGCTCCAGTGTTTCTACATATGCAAGCATTAAGCTATATGCCTTCTAGTTTATAAGAAGAAGACTTTGACAAATTTCCCCCCTTTTTGACCACTTGTGGTGCCCTCTGTGGGCCCAGCCCCTTCATTTGAACACATCTAAAACCCTCTTCCCCTAAGGATGCTTCCTACCAAGTTTTGATAAATTGGTCCAGTGGTTTTGGAGGAGTAGTCGAAAATGTGAAAAAGTTTACGCCGACGACAGACGACAGACGACGGACGAAAGGACCAAATCAACTACGTTGCAAAAGTTAACAAACTCAATCAAGTCATTTAAGTAGACCGAGTCGATAGGGTGGAGCATGTCAATGAAGTCGAACAAGTCTATCAAATCGATCAAGTCAACCGATTGAATCAAGTATTATCTTTAAATCTTGTATGCCCATAAATTAAACACTTATGCTTTGCATACGCACTGGAAATACACGTAATATAAATACACGCGTATTTTTTTTATGCGAAACCCATTCGGGTCAATTTCTATATGGGGTCAATTTTTAACGGTCATATTCCACGTGTGGCATGGAGCTTAGGGTCCAGATTCAACGGCTTTCTGTTTCCATAACTGACCCCGGTTCCATATTCACAACGCGGTTCCATTTTCCACGTTACACCGGTCCTAAACCATTGCCCAAAAATCTATCGTCTCTTCGCCTCTGTCTTTCCTTCAACTATTGTCGTTGTTACGCAGCGAAATAACGAAGTTACGAAAAGACGAAGACAAAAAGTTGTTAAGTTGAAGTCGGTGACACAGGCGCTTATCTTCTGGATAATTAAATTTTTCTTGATTATTAAATATGTCTTGATTGTGTATGTTCATGTGATTGCGTCATCCTGGAATTTGACCCGATCTGTGTCCAGCGCATCTTCGAGTTGCGTATCCTTGTGAAAAAACCGTCAGGATACGCAGCTCGAACCATACACAATCAAGGCATACTTAATAATCAAGAAAAATTTAATTATCCAGTAGATAAGCGCCTGTGATATATGACATAAATATGATTTAAAAGGGAAATGAAACCTCAAGAAATAAACAACATTTTTAAATATCACATTAAGTATTTGGCTATTTATAGGTGCACCATTGTGCATAATTGGTTATGTACATCAATGTGCGCGCACTTTAAACATAGCCACATGACCTTACATCTAAAATAATATTTATAAACATTTTCCATAAATTATACACGTTTTTTTGAACAGCGATTTTTCCGTGTTGCAAAACCTTATATGGTTTCATCGGTTTTGTAGGTTAAAATACAGAACGTTAGGAGGCGTGTCTTTCCTGGTTGTACTGCCGATGAGATTATGCATATTCAAACAGTGCCGTGATAGCCGTCCATAAAAGGACGTACGATAACAGTACTGTTTGAATGGGTCAGAAACAAGTACGTCGTGGGGCGTGTTTGACTTTATATATATGTAAATTTTGTTTTGCATATGCAATACATTTATACTTGAGGCCCGCAAAAGGGGCGCAGAGTGATCACATTGAAAAGTGAATATAAAACGTCTCGTTTTGACATTAATGACTAGGGCTGCTTCATATAAGAATTGTCACATGTTACTGTATAAACCATGGACATATACATATGAATGGAATTGGCAATAGTTTTGTAAATTGACGTTTACAAGATTAATTCCGGTGATCAATTGAGACTTTCACAGAAACAAAAGAATTTAAAAAAAAACACACATCTACTGCAGTATACATCCATTTTATAAATACAAGTAACAAGTAAATTGTTCGGTGTTATACCTGATACCTCAGATGAAGATCTAGATTTATTCCTTTGAAATGATTTTTTTCTTGGGGTTTAACGTCCCTTCAACTCGACCATGTTGAGGTAATATTGAGACTGTGCCTGCTGTGACTTTGCGTATTGGTGGCGAGTTTATAGTTCTGTCTCGGTGAAATATCACGCCACAGACACATTGACACTGCACTCAGTCATATTCTCTTGACGCCAGGGAGCTACAATGTAGCTAGAAGATTTCATGATTTTAACGTTTTTGGTTTGACGCGACCGGGGATCGAATCACCGTCTACCATTGGCATTGAGCCACCACGCCAGTTGCTATGAAATAAAGACAGGCTATTTGTTGCGTGATCAATAACATAAAAACTTGTACAAGTTTCGGATATTCCGCTCAAACTAATTCTACACAATCTCAGTCGGCGTATAAAGAAATGCAGTCTGGAAAGTAAAGTAAAGAATAGGAAAGTCCGGTTATACAAAATGTCCATTTTTTCTAATTTTTAACAATAATATAAAAGTTAGAGAAAAATCGGTTTCAAGGTAAAATGTAACCCTGCATACATTGTAATTCGATACACCCTTTTACGGACATATATCCGAGTACATGATGTAGTTAATAGTTGGTTGTATCGTTGTTTTAGACAACCCTGGTGATATACTGGGTCAGTTTATGTTTGGCATTTAATACTCTGATAATAATAGCCTACAACTACTTTCACTGTGATTAAACAGAGGCGTCTCTGGATTAACTAAGTTTTTTTAACATCATTGAAATGTTTTTAAATATTGTTAAAAGTTAGGCCCATTTAGTTTTATCGATTTTGTTTTGGGGAGTTTACTAGTAGAATGTCGAGTCCTCAAATATAAATGGTTTGAATTTAACCAAACCGACGTCAAGTCAACCTTCTGTCTGTCACGTGTTAGATGGCGGTGAAATTCAGACTAATCCATCAAAGATTTTTCAAAAATCAAAATTTGAAGAAATTGATTAAAGGAGCAAATGTAAATTTTGAATTCGCAACAACCTGGGGAAATCAGTGAACTATTCTGAAAGTGGCGTTAAACCCCAATAGAACAAAGATCTACAATATACTATTTAAACGTTTTATTATTTGTATTAATTCTATTTATTTCTTTTCACAAAGTTTATTGGTGACCTGATTCTGATGTAATTCCTAACTATAAATATATTATTCAAATACGTGTAATAAAACCAGTTCGACATAAACTTGTGACTCTTTCATTTACAAACACTGTCAAACTTAAGCATTCGACAAGGATTGGCAAAGTACAATCTTGCCACGCCATGTGCAAGTAAAAAGTAAAAATACACATTACATCAGATTTGGACAGTGTTTCCCGCGAAGAGCCCCATTACGATGACGTCATTAAATATGAGATAAGGTACACAAGACCGCGATTTCCTTTGGCGAATATAAAACGAAGCAGCAACTCGTCGGGAAAGGAGGAACACAAAACCGTAGGTAAGAAACACTAAATTTAATTTGAAGCATTTACCGATTTATGACAATCATTAGCCTAACGTGCACACATCGAGCATTGTCATGACAATTTACAGTGCAGGTGTACCAAAGAAACGTGTGTCCACCCGGTCCAAGATCAGCGTGAAAATTGTTTGTGTACAAATGTGAAAGTCCAAATAGAAAATTGCTCAAGAATAATGTTGAAATAATAACAAACCAATATGACAAAACAGCAGGCAAAAATGTCATTAATGGAATCCCGCTAGGTGATGCACCCATTCTATTGATTTTAGCGGGTCTCAATATGGCCGCAATAATTCAGGTCAGGTCAGGTGAACATAGGCCGATAAATTACACATAATCTACTGTACAGTACAGAATCATCCCATAACATAATGTTACGGTAGCTGTAAGGTAGTTTGGGTATTATTTTGTGTAATTTGGAAAATCTGAAATCTAGAATCGACAGGTGTTGAGAGAGCCTGTACCAATGCTCTGGGTAAATCCAGTATGAAATAAAGCATTTGTCATCATAGATCTATAACCAAATTAATTTTGAAAACTAGTATCCCTTTGTATAGCTTACGTGATAGTTTACTGGGGATCGGTCATTATGCACAGATTGTTTACCAGGGAAATTTATACACACATTTAAGTGAACCAATGTGTGTGGTACACAAGAATAGTGAAAAATCACATTTTCAACAATAAAAGTTATGTTACAGAAAATTTGGCATCAGGTAAGTAAAATAGTTCAACTTTTCATTTATTTTTATGAAGTAAAGAGAAAAATTCTTACATCCAAAAATCCAAGTTTTTATAAGTTTAAAACAAACAAAATGACAGTGAAAAATGTTACATTCCCTAAGTTGTTGTCTGTCACTCAGTGATCGATCACCTGACAGGCATCTGACTTTATCTTTGTTGTCAAAATGACGATACAGTAAACAGGTAAGGCTTAGTCAAAACAATTTGATAACTATTGTTTAAGTAAAAAGGCAACAGAGTAAATGTGACATATACCCCAGAGCGATGGTGTACCCCAAGCATTGGTCCAAGCTTATTTTGTTTGTGTTAAGGGCATATTGTCCGATCAACAGCTAAGGTCATTTACGGACATGCCAGTTTTACTGGTGGAGGAAACCGGAGTACCCAGAGTTAACCACCAACCTAAGGCATTTTTCTCACACTAGGCCATCCCGGACGGGAATCAAACATAGGAGGTGAAAGGCTCTTATGATTACAAGTCGGCAACTTTAACCACTAGGCCATCGCTGCCCCCTGTTAGTCCTAGCACTCTATTATTCTGTAACTCGATCCGGTAGCTCATTTTGCTTATTTCGGCCTTAAAATTTGGACAGTTAGCCACCAAAATAGTTCTGAATGGATCAAGAGAAGCACAATAGAAGATTGTGAAAAATTGGTAAAGATTTGACAAGCTTAATTGGAAACACGTTATTGTTACTTTACTCAGGTTTACCTTTTGTAGGTTTACGTTATTCTCATTCAATTTTTTTTATCTTTCCACCAATTTTATAAATGCCATTTCCCCCTTCATATACTGGAGTTTTAGTTTTTATTTGCAAATAATTGAACTTTTGTTTCAGCTCAAATCTAGTGTTCTATAAATTCTGAAGAACAAATGAAATACTTAATTCTACTTTAGAACTTGTGTTAATTTACAGTGACTACTATTCCTAGACTGCTCTTTGGAACACAACAATACAAGAGATTTAGCTGTTTATAGGACAGAATGCCTGGAGAGCCGGAGCTGAAGGGCTATAAGCCAGCCAATGGTGATTCATCAGGTATGTTCAATTCAGCTATTGGAAAAGTTGTTTTAGAACTAACTTATGTTAAAATTTAATCATGTTCATGTAACTCTTTATTTTGATAGGTGTCAAATTCTAAAACAAGCCATGGAAAAACATTTCATAAACTAAAATAAACAGTTTACAAAGATAAATGTAGAATTCCTTATAAATTTTCAAAGTTTTATCAAACAAATTTGCTACTAACTTACTTATGCATCAGCTGAGATAGGGGATAATATTGCAGTACATGGAAATAAAGTGATATGATATATCTATATAGTAAACATTGTCATAAAAACACACAGCATGAAAGTAACACCTGATCTAAAGACAAAATGTCACCACCATTGGCCAGCCTGTTCAATGTAGAACAATTAAAAGTGTACATATATATGCATGCAGAAATGATCTAGAGTAGACATGGTCTTGACCAGTATATATACATTATAGATGGACAAAATGGAGGGGCTTGCAATTGTGGAGCTATGAGACAATACCTTGAAAAAAAAACCCACAATAATTGTTCACGTCCATACAGTTTAGATATACATTCTTGATATGAATTAAGACATAGATTAAACATATAAAGTTCTGTATCTATGAGGAAATTTTAAAATGTTTTAACAATCTGACATGATCTGGTGATGTAAAGCGGAGAAAAATTCACAACAAATTCATAAACATACCCATACGAGCGCTCGTGTGTTTCAACCTTCAAAGTTTTATGAATGACATTGGTGAATTAAATGGGCAATTTTGTAATGAAATAATCAGAAGTTGAGAAGGTAACTGCATATATAATGAAGTTGTGATTTATTGCATTTTACATTTAATGGGTATGTATTCTTTCTTTAGCCATCAAAGCCAAAATAACATTTTATATATTCACTCTTAACAGGTAGAAAACAGTATAATTATGTAGGGAGACTTTTTCCATATTTCTATTTTGGTTTGTACATGTATACATTTAATGTAGATAATAAGAATACATATGTACTGCAATGAATATACCAATTTCAAGTTAGCAAAACCAGCTACACTTGAAGACTTTGAATTTGATGAATAAACTTCTAATATAAGACTCAAGTTAGCGACTGTTCCAAGGACTTAAGGTCAGAGCTCGAGTTAACAAACATTTCTAGCTTTAATGGAACAACTTTTAATTATAGCTTTAGGGTATATCCCATTGTTTATTTATAGTGTATAATCCTTGGTAAATATTCTGTGTGTTTAGTCTACAGTGAAGTCAATCTGGATCTCCAAGCTTTAATTTGATCAACAGACTACTGCGAGGTCAATTTGGTTCTCCAAGCTTTTAGTTGATCAACATATGTTTTTTTATATACTGGTATATTTTTATATTAATAATATATGTATTTGCAGTTCCATATTAAATCCCTAAAGGTTATTTCATTCTCTTGATAAATGTATGTGTTTTATCTCTCTGATCTTGGTATTAAGGCCTAAATGCAGTATTTATTATATTATATATTTATAATAATTGTAATAGCTATGAAACAAATTCATTAAGTTTCAAATTTGATACTTAACTGGAAAGCCTTATAATCTCTGTGATTCAGACCTGCAGATGGCGATGGGTTATGTTGGTGCAATTGTATCGATTCTTTAAGAGATTGCATACATTATGGTACATTTTGTATGTTACATTTTTATACCAGTAGATAAAAATGCAACTATATGTCTGAAATGTGGGAAAAAATAAAATTCCTATCTTGGTCAATTGTTCATGGAATGAATATACTAAATAAATTATACTTCAAATTGAATACATGTATTTTATTTTTACATAAAGCTTACAATTGAAGTCAAGTAGTTAAGTGAATGCCTCAGTCTGATTAAATCCAGCCCCTCTTCTCATTCCTCATGAATAAAACCAGCCCCTCTTCTCATTCCTCATGAATAAAACCAGCATGGCCTTCTTCTCATTCCAGTCGTCAGGAATGAGAAGAGGGGCTGGTTTTAATCAGACTGGTGAATGCCTTAAAGCAAAATTTGTAGCACTTGGGAGACTACATATGTATGTTCAAAAGAGGCATAACTCCCATAAAAACGGCCAGGTCATAAAATTAAGGGGTATATATATCATGTATATAACTCCAATAAAAAGACTGGATTATGATAATACACGTATGCTTACATGTAGGAGCACAACTTCCAAATGGTTTGATAACATTTGTGAAGTTTTTCAAGATTTGGCTAATACCGGTAAAATGTCATAAGTAAACTCACATAAAAACTGCCTGAATGAAAAGAAAATGCAGGTGAACAACTTCTAAGTAGGTTGACTGCATCAGTGGGAGTTTTAAAAGAATTTGGGTGCAAACTGTATGTAGATGGAGCTCACCTGATCAGGATTCTGTCTGACACACTGACACAGACAGATAATCTGATCTCGGTGTATCCCTTTGTTTTGGGGGACCCCAGGTATATAACACTAGAAATCACCAGGACTAGTTGGCTCATTTTTAAATTTAAATGAACAGTATCATGTCAGTCTGTAAGAGTTGTGATAATCTAATGAGACTGTAAGTTAACAAATATGTTGGTTGGTGTTTACTTTGTTAAACATTTAAGTACTGTCCTGATATGGCAATCATATGGTTTGTTTGTTTGTTTTATTGGGGTTTAAAGTCCCTTCAACTCATGTATAGGTCATATCAAAATGGAGTCTGCTTGTAACAGTGCACACATTTTTGGTGACTTTATAGTGCCGTCTCACTGAAATATCATGCCACAGACACATTGACATGATACTTCACTCAGTCACATCCTGATAGTGATACCGAGCCAACCCGTCCTTCTCCATCCCAGAAATGCTGAGCGCTTAGCAGGGAGCGAGAAGTATGCTTACTTTAAATAACTTAGGTTTTGTCAATCCTGATATCGCCTGAAATTTTTGAATGTTGATAAAACCAACTTGCAACTTTCCATGTAGTATATATTTTTGTTTATTTATACTTTTAAATATTTCATAAAAAAAATTGATCTGGATATGGTAAAATGTCAATGACTTGTAAAATGTGTTTTAATTCAGACTGATGAAATATTTAGTGTAGTTTCATGTTGTATAATAAAAGTACACTTCAAACATCGTTAAATTTAATGCCTGAAGACATCAACGCACCTGGTAAATAAATACCTTCAACCCATTACTTGACAAAAATGACCTCACTGGGTCATATATCCCTATTAACACTGAATAGTGACAACAGTATAGAAATATATACCCAATTCAATTTTTTCAGCCTAAAAGAGCGTAGAGACACACATGAAGTCAAGTACTTGAATTAGAATAGAAATGGTATTAAATTTCAACATGAAGTTTTAATTATGAATTTCTTACAAAGGACTTTAAGGTACACACATATATAGACAGGATATCCTGTGGTGCATATGCAGCATTCTATTAAAGATTGTTACATCAACTGTGTAAAAATGTCTTATACTTTTTAAGGAATTACTTTTGTATAAAATTTTATAAATGTTAAGCAGCAAAAAAGTGTCCATGCTGTGTCACAGTAAATGGTGATATAAAAGCATAATGTACACTATATTTACTGGGGTGAGATGGTTGGCTGGTTTTAAAACAGGTTTCATGTCCATATTTACATTATGGTGGATAAGATTGTATTAAAGTGATGATTGTGTGTTTACTCAACAACAAAAATAACTGTACTTAAAACATTTAAACGTTGTCCATGTTTTTACGTGAATTACTAGTATTTCTGTGTTTATAACAATTTAAGTTGATGTAAATATATCATAAAAAATGTTCTTGGCTACATTGTAAGTGAAAATATGACAATTGTTGATTCATAATATACATGTCATAGTTTAAAAAAATATTTGTTTGGTAAATTCATCAGAAAATTACATTTATAAATAAGAACTAAGAAGCCTATTTATATTATATTGTTGAATATACAACTTACACAAATTTGTCAAGATGTTCATTTTCTGTATAAATAATCAAATGTATATGTATATGATCAGGTAAATGTAAAACTTAAAAGTCATCTATCATAGCTAATTTCCATAACTACTCATGTGAAACCAGCCAGAACGTTGATTGTGTACATGATTGCCTGAAAAAAGTTTTAACTTTTAACATAATCCAAGCAATATATAGATCTATTCTAAATGATGAAATGTTTTTGCCAATGACTCTTAATCACAAACTCCTTCTAAAGAATTTCATTGATTTATCTTGAAGTACATTGTAACCTTGTAAAAGTTAGTTTATTTTTCTAAAAAAAAAGATGCACTTTAAGAGTTATGCAATCTGTTGGAATTAAAAGTATTTATTTTTAGAAGTTATTATATTTACTGCTTTATATTTCAGTTACTGATAAAAGATCATCTACCCAAACTAACCAAATATAATTTATGTTGGTCAATTAATAACCATGTTTGATAAAAACTGCTCTATCAAATTACAGTACAAACATATGCATTCATTTTGTCTGCAAAGGTCATTGTTAAACTTATGTAAAACAAAAATTTAAAAAAAAATTCTTGAATTACTTTCCATAAATTGTAACTTCATTGTCACTTCATTGAATCTTCCCTTCAACTGAGTATTGCACAAGTAATTGTCAGTGTATGGGTTATTAATATGTGATAGAAATACACATCTATAATAGAGAAAAACACCCAAACATTCTGTATATTTGTGATACATGTATATAGTTTGTCGACTGCCCAGGTATCCATCAGTATAATCATTTGATCAGACCTGACAGTTTTCACTTTTATTGATTGGCCCTTAACATGTAGTCAAGAAACAGCTCTATATATTTGTTTAACCTTAATTGTATCTACCTGTATATATACATGTATACAGACATTCAACAAAGAAGTTTGATATCTGCATGTATTGGTTCAAATCATTAAAATAGAATGTGTCTCTGAATTTGTTGACCTCATTTGGATACTAAGATTACAATTTGGTATGCAGATCTAGAGATATTTTTTCAAATGTAGATTAAAAGAGGGCAACGATCCTCTCAACAATTTCACACTTGGTGTACATGTGTTTATTCAAACCAATGACCTACTTTAAAGTATGTTGTGAATGGTACACTTGCCCAGTGAAGGGAAACCTTTTTGGGATTGTCATTACAAAGATTTAAATGTCCACAAACTAGAACTGTGAACAGCTACTGGTTATTTTAACTGCTGCCATTGTTATTTTTATATACATGATAATACTTGATTGTTTTGTGATAACTTCAGATTGTTTGATTGGTTTCAGCCATGTACAATGTAAATATTTGTAGTGGTGTTTATGTTTTAAATATAGATTTTGTGAGACAAATAATGGCAGATGGTATGAAACTCCAACTGAATGTGTATCTGACTAACATTTGTTGATTCTGAAAAAGATTTTTTAACAGAACAAAATTCAACTTCACATTTTAGTGCAATGTCGGATGTATAGTGCCAATCATCTAATACTGTGTCCATAGAGTATCTATGATGAATTAAAAAGAATACAATGTCAACAATCTCTCTCTGACTCACTCTCTCTCTATTTATTGATGTTAATATAAACATATCATGCTCATATCTAAATTGAAACTGCGAAATTGATCAGGTGTGGTCTTGTGGATTATTAAGATTTTGGTCAGCTTCACTCCCTTTAACTTGACATAATTTAAAATATTACAACACTATGTGCTTTAAACTGTGTACCTTTGGCCTTGTGGATGATTAAGGTCTTAGTTTGTTTATGTACTTTTGTAGCCTCATTCATTAACTTGACATAACTGAGCGCTCCAGTTTCTTCCTGCAGAAAGAATCCATTCCCGCTGACCGCATCCGTGCCAACGAGAGAGATTTCAACATCAGTTGTAATAACTTGTACTTCAATCATTGTAAAATAAATAAAATTTAAAGTTTTTTCTAACTGAAGAGTTTTACTACTCTGAGATTAGGACACTATGCTTTAACTGTGTATCTTTCGTTTATGACCTGAGGATTTACTCATTGATGATAAAAGTAGCAGTGTATATAACAATTTGTCCGGGTTATTGATAAAATGACAACTCAAATATTGCACAAGTACTTGAAATATAAGTTACCTGTTCATGTGTTGATTACAAAACTTACTATCTAGTATACAGCTGATAATAATTGTCTTTCAAGATAGACATGTATGAAACAATACATCTTCAGCCTTTATTGTTTGTAACTTTAATCTTTGTCAGTTTTATTATGTTTTTCTTCCACATGACCTTGATCATTTTAATTGTTATCTTTTATGATGACCTTACACATACTTGCTGTTTGTTGATAAGATTACGTATATCATGTGAGAAATAAGTTCATACACCTGAATCAGTGATTAACCTAAGTTTCTAGTCAAGTTCTCTGCTAATATTCTTTACAGTATAGTTAGTATAACCAGGCATTGAAGTTTGTTAACAATTTTATTATTCAGGTGCATTCATTTGTTTAAGATTTTCTCTATTTTTACCTTACTGTAGACAAGATAAATCTTCATTGCTTTATTATGAGTCATTCATTTCTATTATATAATATTTACAGTTTCGTGACTCACAAGTAAAATATCTATAAAGAGATCATAGCTATTTGTTAGGAATTTCCTGTTTTCATTAGAGATACAGCTCTTTTAATTTGTTTATAATGGCAGCAGAACTGTATATGATTGGTAGCCAGGCAAGCATATACATTGTACCAGTGATATTCACCTTGTGTGGTAGACCTATACCTATATAACAGCAATATATACATTGTACCAGTGATATTCACCTTGTGTGGTAGACCTATACCTATATAACAGCAAGCATATACATTGTACCAGTGATATTCACCTAGTCTGGTAGACCTATACCTACTGTATATAACAGCAAGCACATACATTGTACCAGTGATATTCATCTTGTCTGGTAGACCTATACCTATATAACAGCAAGCATATACATTGTACCAGTGATATTCACCTAGTCTGGTAGACCTATACCTACTGTATATAACAGCAAGCACATACATTGTACCAGTGATATTCATCTTGTCTGGTAGACCTATACCTATATAACAGCAAGCATATACATTGTACCAGTGATATTCACCTAGTCTGGTAGACCTATACC